>CM021315.1:9175210-9301003 GCA_010645155.1 Tigriopus japonicus | reverse complement strand
TTGTTCGTTTCTTAATGCGTGTGTGTTTTATAAGACATTTGAAGGATCAAGATTGGTCTGGTCTCTCGAACAGCTGAGGTACTGGTGAATGCAAATAAAAGACATCCAAGGAAATCTAAATCTTAATTCAAAGGGCCTTCTTTTTCAGCTCCACTGGTTCTTTACAAATAGTATAAAATCTGAAAACGTGGAAATTGAGCTCCAGTACAATCCAATCTTTCTCGTTGTGAAGCTGACTTGAGCTTTGAAAGATGCCAAATCGAAAAACTCCTAATACAGACTTAAAACTCCACATATCAGACACCCAAAGGAAAGATGAAAACCTTTTAAAGGTTGCTTTTATCCCAATGCAGAGAATAAGTGGGTAGATGGGGGGCCAAGTAGAGGTCCAAGGGATTTCTAGCTCTATTTGCTTGACAAGATAAGTCCAAGCAAGATGGAAGCGGAAAGGATGGGAAATGACGATATTTGTCTCAAATTCTTGACAGCCAGTAAGGCCTAGAAAAAGGTCCAATATTTCCGTGTTCACAATTTATTGCTCGACCCCGTCCTTTAAAAGTACGTTCAGCTAGCAGCACTACTTCAATTGGTCAAAATTTTAGATTCGTGATGGAACGAAAGGTATTGATTGCAGCGAGATTTCTCAATAATAAACATTTGAAATCTACTTTTCAAAGAACTAAAAAAAATCATTTTGCTTTTCTCTATCCCACGCAGGGTTGGTCAGGGGATTATCCCTGGGATCCCGGGATCCCGGAACGAGATTCTCTAACTCAACCAACGGGATAAACGCGATTTTCTGTATTTTTCTCAAAAAACTTTTTTTTTTCACGGGAACACGGGACGGGATTTTCTAAAATTGGAATACTTTCAAGAAGTTAAAATGGCAAAAATGAAAGAAATATCTTGCAATGATATTGACACTTCTCTAAAACATATGCTTCCAATCACGAGACCTATAAGAACAGAAAACAAAATCACATTATTCAAACTCTTGTAAAAAGATTCGAAAATCCCGGAAAATCCCGGTTTATCGCATCCTCGGGATTCCAGGTACGGGCAGGATTTTCTTCGACGGGACGGCATTAAATCAACCCTGATCCCATGGGCAATATGAATTTTATATTGAACTACGAATGTAAATTATGTTGCATTCAGCTACTCTCGGATTTGGTCGACATTTTCGGTTACGGTTCAATGTCCTTTCGGTCCATCGCTACTGAAGATTGACAATGAACTTGGGACTGCCTAAAATCTATTCCTTTTCATTAATGAGCCTCTGTCTCTCCCAATCAATTGGTAGGGAGTTAGTTTACTCATACTGAAGCATGTGCCTCATCAGCTCGTTCATTGATTGATTAGATCACTATGGTTGCCCACGAGGGTTAATTTTGGAAATCCCAAAAGCCTCCTCGTCTCCGCCCCCGGATTTCTTGACCCAAATCTCACATTGATTGTAGAATATGCGGTTGAATATTCTCAACAATTAGGTTGGTGGGTCGCAGCTTACCCTGAACTCCTTGCAGATGGGACTATCCGGAAATTTTTCCAGGCCCGTGGTGTCCAAGTTCTTCTGGATTTCCGCCATCTTATGGATGTTTTGTGCCTGGGCCACCCTCCGGTCAATATTATCCAAGATGACACGGGTTCGTTCTTGACAGTTTTGGAGAATGTCCAGCTCAGTCTTATCACAAATCTCACTACTCCTCTTCAACAACTGACTCACTAATAGAGGGTACTTGACCAGTCTTTGATGTTCCATGGGCAACAGAGCCTGCAATTGGAGTCGACGACATTGGGGTTTGCTCTCGTACTCGATCAAGAACTTGTCGAATCGTTGATCTCGCTTCCTCCTGTCCTTGAGTTCTTCGATGGTGAACTTTTGGTTTTTGGTGAATGTCGACCCAATCTCGATTAGCTTGTCTCCATTAGCACCGTCGAACTGCAAGAAGAAAAATGATGGTTCAATTGACAGACTTGGTTCAAGAGCACGAACTCGGTGGGTTCAAGACAAGCTCTTCATAGTTCGAGTGTAAGTATGGTACGTCGTTTAGTTCCTCTTTCTAGCTTCTCTGGAATGGGAACCAGGGGCTTTTAGTATGGTGCTATTTGAAGGGCCTTCTTCCGTTCTTCTTCTCTCTCTCTAATTAATAAACCCAATTATCGTTCCGAGTCTTCAAGGCAGACCTTACCAAATGGAAAAGGGAAACTCACTCGTCCCTAATCTGCCTTCTAAAGCTAAATGGTTCTGGAAATAGTTCTCGAGACTTACTTTTTCTCCCTTAGAACTCTGAACAACCACTTGCTTCAAAGAACAAAGCCTCATCGTCAGGCCAGTTATCAAAGGTCTATTCAACAACAAAACAACATGTCCCCCGTTCCTTCACTGGCCTTGATTCGAATGTCATCGGTCACGGTTCTCGCAAAAAAAGTGGACCTCGCAATCTAGCCTTCCAAAGAAAGGCTTCTTTCCATCGTCACTCTCTTCACATTTAGTGAGGCTCGTTTTATTGGGACGAACAAAGGTACAAACCGTCTTTTGCGGACCCCGGTGAGCAATTTCCTCTTAAAAGTTCTTTTTTACTCGCCCTATGCATGCTCTAACAAGAATGTGTTCTAAAAGCTACTACAAGCGAAGCAAGGCCGCAATTATTGCCATTCCACGCTCCATTTGTGCACGAATGAGATAGATTTATTCATATCTGGGGACGACGACCAGATTGTGGGGCGGTGTCGGCGGCGACTTTGGCATAAGTGTAACTGAATATGCGGAATGTCATATATTCGCACCTTTACAAGACATTCTATTGGGATTTCCCCTTCAGACAAATGTGACCATAAAAATCTAGTCCCAAGTCCAAATTTGCAAATTGCTGCAAAATATGTGGCAATTGAGGATGCATGGGCGATCGTGCCCAAATCCCCAGACGCACAGATTTACAATTTTTGTCCACTTGGGCTTACAAAATTGGGCCCATAAAATATGGAATCACAAATATGCCGCACAAGGTCACTCATCAGACACATTAGCGAGCATCTGTCGTGTGTGTGAATGGGGCTAGGAATCAATTGAACCCAAGTTCAGTTCGATTTCAGGTGGAATGTCTCTCAGAACAATATATGCCAAGCTTGGAAATATTTCACAAAAACGTTCCAGAAAAATTGCGTAGTCGACTACACGGAGCAATGACTGGACCTGGAACATAGGAACACATGATACAAGTACAGTACAATATGCAGTCTATCTCAATTTCTCAAGATTGCAAGAAGAAAATTTGTAGGTATTGCGTACGTACTACGTACGTACATTATATGGAGTACTTGTGGGATATGGTGGAAACCGCCATAGCTTCGTTCGTTCGAACTAGAATCATATCCCTGGCCCGAGGCCACAGAGGCAGAAAGAAGCCTGTCTTTCTTTCTTATTTTCTGTAGGTAAGCACTTTTTCGAGTAGAGTTCAGTCTCTCTCTCTCTCTTTCTTGCAAGTAATCCGATTATTAGTACAGTATTTTTTCCGATACGTCCAGCCTGCATGTAGTATATCACATTCTCCAGCCTACGCACTTCCTATGCTAACCAACAACAGTCTGTTGCTCTTGAGAACGACGAGGACAAACGAAAGTGTGAGCCCACACGATAATTACATTCTCAAAAGGAACGATTCCACTTGGAGGAACAATTACTTACAAGCTCCTCCGACACTACCCAAGATGTTCACCATTCTTTGTATCAAATAATCCCCCTAGCTTCCATCAATAGTCGTCCAACTTGAGTGGGAGCATAATGCACAGTTTATCAAATGGAAATGATCTTGTGGGCTTGTACGTGTATGTGGAGTGTGCATAAGATAAAGCCCGTGGTAAGATAGAATGGCACTCAGATCTCACCATTTCACTTAGGATGTCACCAATGTTGCCCACAGGGTATCCCAGCCTCTTGACCTTGTCCTTCATCTTCTGATTGCATTTAGTGTGCCAAGCCAGGACATCAGGGAGATTAGGGAATAAGCTCTCGACAAATTCCTTGTGTTGTCCAAGCGTGCACGCAGTTTCAGCCATGAGAGGCCGGTAGAAGAGCTGGTCCAAAACCCTCAAATTCTTGACATGACTTCGTTCCGTGTTAAAAAGCTCTGGAATATACAAAAAGCGACAGGGACGACAGTGAGGGCGAGAAAAGGTTCGTGGCAATCTCCAATACCAAAAGACGATTGTCCGTGTATCGACTTACCATTGATAACATCTTGCCGTTGGCTTTCCTTCTTTCCCAACCGATCGAGGTCTTCCTTGGCCAATGCCTTTCGCCAGTCATCGGTGGGATTCTCATAGTCCGAATCAGGGGTCTCGAAGTCATCACCATCGATGGTGTGATAATGATGCTCCACAGATGAAGGTCCGGAAGATCGAAAGGATTGTGAGGCTTGTGAATGACTGGATATGGGCGTGGCCGATGAAGGCAATGCGCTCGCAGAGGCAGCGGTCACCATTTCTTGGGATCCGGCGGGACTATCAACTGAAGAGCGACTGAAAGTAAAAAAAGGACAAAATGATGGAAAATCTCTCTTGAAACTGGTCTGAACATATGGAAAAATAAGTGGGCTTTCGTCTAGGGGAACATTGGCAACTTGAAGATTGCTTTTACATTGGTTTGTTTCCGATTGTAGGATTCGAACCCTCGCCTTCCCGGAAACACATGACTGTCTCCATTGTGGAACACTTCATAAAACTCTGCTATTGTGATTCTTATGGGGAGCAAGAGAAGTTCCCATAAATTCGTAATGAAGCTGAAGGAAATCCTTCGCTAATGTCAAGGGGTCTGTCATTTTGGACTTATTCCGCCTACATCACAACTTATTATACATTCTAGTGTGTGAATACATGAACGAACACCCGGGAGGAGGAGAAAGTATTCGGCAAAGAGCCATGGCATGTATAGCCTCACTTAGGGCTCAACGTCGAACATACGAGGTTACTCAACAGCCTCTTTCTCATTTGCCTGGGCAGATCAAGGTGGGAAAGAAGAAGAGTGTGTGATGAAATGGCCTCACTTCGACGGAACCATCATTATCGTCGTCAGACAAGAATGGACACAATCTCTATGGTACCTAGCAGTTTTCAACGGTTGAATTGGGCCTCCTCTCTCGTTGAAGGACGACGATGATGGTGATGGGGAAGATGATGAGGAGGAGGATAACAACAATAACGACGATAATCGTGGTTGTGAAGGTGAAGAAGGTGGCGATTGATGTGGAGGAGGAGTTGTATTTGTCGATGGTGGGATGGTTATTGGCGAGACGCTATCAAAATGAGCTTTGCCGTCACCGTCATCCTCATTTAATGTAGCTGACCATCTGGGACTTTGAGGAGGCGTTTCATGGACACCATTAGGTAGTAATTCAGTGCTGGAGGGCCTTGAATTAAGCTTATTCTTGATGGAACACGTTTCCTCAATGACCTGTTCCAAGCACCTGGTCCACTTGTCGGCTTCTTCTTTGGAAACGGCCAGAAACTGGCGAGGTGAGGAATCTTTGGCAGATGTTTTCGGGCACATTTGAAAGTAACGTGTCCTTTTGTCGACCTTCCTAATATCTTTCCCATCTGAAGTGACACGTCTCACGGTCCATTCTGATAAGTCAAAGGCCATCTTGGGAAGAGAGGTCTCTTCAATTTTGTATTTTCCAACACCCTGTGCCGGAAGAACGTGAAACACATACAGGGTGGGAGTGGAGCCTCCAAGGATACTAATCGGTACGCTTTTATCCACCGGTTCTGACAAAATGCACCAATAATGCTTGTAATTCTGTGGGAAAGAAGCATTGAAGATTCTTTGCATGAGAGCGAGAGATGGAGAGAGGAAGAGAGAAAGAGGTTCAATTTCAAAAAGCTAGGTTAATTCACTGAATTTCAAAACACGTACGTTGAATTGCCTCGCACTCTCGTATGTTGTACTTTAACGGAATAATAAATCAGGAAGTAGAAAAACACGCTCAACGCTGAGACTTAAGAATCAAACCCAAAGGAAATAACATCAATTGAGGGGATGAGTTCGAATTTGAGGAATATGTTAATAATCCTCGAACAAGCTTTCTCTTTTCATCTCTCGCTTTCTATCATGCAGAAGAGCACGAAATTCTTGGGAGTAGCACCTTAAAGCCGGAGGTTCTTTTGATTTCCAAATAGCCATTTTGTCTGCACCGACGGAGTCCAGCTGTCTGTTGGAAATTCAAGTCCTGATAAGTGATTTGCTTCATCTGTTGATTCTGTTCCACGTTTGCGGAGGACAGACTACAAGTAGAATGATCCAAGCTAGAAAGGCTGGTGAGACTTTCTCGAATCAGATTGGGCACATCGCGAAGGCTCATATTTTCCAAGTTATATTCCGATTTGGAAGTGGACCAACTGAAACGATGCTTTTTCAATTTAGCATTGGCTCCCGACTCTTTGAGAGACTTGGTCCTCAAAGGCACACTCGTCGTGGGACCATTGGTTTGAATAGGGTTGGTCTTTGAAGAGGGCACTCTCTCGCCCATTTTGGATGCGTTGACCGCGATTGCTCTTGACGACACAGACAGTGCCTGAGGATGAAGGGGTGGTTTGCCCGACACATCGTGGAGTGACTTTGATCGACTAAGATTGGCCATGCTTTGTTTGGAACATGCCAGGCTTGTAGTGGGTGGCGAACAACCCACACTAAAAGACGTTTGGGTTGGAGATGGTGGCTCGGACGCAAAATTTGTTCCATGGCTCGGAGACGAAACATCCATCTTGGGGGAGGAAAGGTCAAATGTTGGAGTAGAACATTTCAAGATGGTCAAGGTAGGCACTATTGGTGGTTGCGAGTCTTCAGTTGCCTTTGTGTCAGGCTCATCTTCTTGGACGACACCACTGACCACGGGTTCTTTGTGTTCAAACTCGTCAATGTCTGAGGAGCCAAGGCATTCGTCCAAGGTCTCGACGGCAGCAAAGACTTGGTCTAGCTCCTCAGAGGGCAAGTCAGGTTCGTCAAATTCCGGCTCATCGGAAGCCTCAGTTTGAATATCTTGGGAGGAGCACAAGTCCGGACTGATTTTGGAAACAAGCCCTTCAAGGAAGGTCACTCTCACTTGCTTGTCTCCCGGCGAGGAACCAATTGTATGGGACCTTCGAATGGCACTCTTGGTCTTCTTGGGACTAGAGGCCACCTCCAAGCTTACGGAATTCTCCCAGCTCTTGTATCCGTGGTCTGGAGGAGACATGTCCTCACCCCCACTGGAACCGCGACGAGTGCGGGCTTCTAATTCTTGAACGGATGACTCCAAGATGGAAACTTTCTTGTCGATTCGTTCACTTGTGTCAGAGATCTTGGCCAGACCTTCATCCATGACGGAGAGATTCTTTCTCAATTGTGTAAATCCAGAGTCCAAATTGGATAGCACTTTGGCCAGGATCTCAGGCGACTCCACGACGGTCGAGAGCGCAAACGAATCTGTTGCTAGCTCATCACTTGAATTCAAATTCGTTTCAGTTTCCTCCATCTCCTCCATTCACTACGATATTTCAACACTCACGCGGAGTCAGGCAACATCTCTTTTTATTTGATGCAAAGACTGTCATTAAAACTGGTTTTGATCACCAAAGCCAGTATATAAACACTTTCTTCGTTTCGGTTCAGTGACAACTTTGAATGTTTCTAAGGCAGTGGGTTTGAAACGTCTCAAACACGAACCCAAAAGAACGACATCCGCAAGTCCAGAGTTCACCACTCCTCAATTTCCATCGTGTTTGTCTGCTCCTCAACGTAGAACTGTAATTCTGATAAGGATGCACTTTTTTAAGCAGAGAGGGACCTCACGGACCTCACACAATTCACCAGCATGATAAGACCACACACTGAATGGGTAACTATTTTTCGCGCAACTGATCATGTGAGTTTCTCAAGGTTATCTTTTAACAACACTTCTCTCTTTCTCTTTCTCTTTTTCTTTCTTTCTCACTCTCGGTTTCCCCGTGATGAATAAGGTGAGGGAGGAATGTATTGTCACACACACTGATATCCACATCAAAGTCAATCATTCATTGCTTAATAAATCTCTTGAGTAGTGCCTGCTATTCACTATCCATCCATCTACTCACTCACTCAGTCGCTGACTCAATCCTTGATCAGTCGGCACATAAACACATACACACAGATGTGAAAAGATCCTTTTGTGGCTCCTTATGAGTGGATTCTTTGAAGATTTTTCGTCTCTGAATACATTTCACACCAATTTTTCGTACCAGCGGGTGCGCATAATCAGCTGCTGCCTCGTCAAAAGGTGTTGTCGGAAGGAGTTTGCTTTTTGTTGTCAAGTCCACACGGCCCTTCGCGTTTCCCTGAGCCCTTCCAAGACTTTATTTGCAACACCCTCAAGTTAATTTTAGTCAAACTTTGGCCAGCATCAAAACACACCACACTATTCGTACACGGGATTCACTGCTGATATTTCATAGCTGGACTCGTTTTGGCGGCGAGTGTACTTCGTTCGGCCTCTACCTTCACTACCACCACCATCAAAACTACTACCTCAGTTCTTCGACCACCACCACTACCACGATCTCCTCACGAGCTCATTTATGAAGGAGGAGCAGTCTACGAGATTGTACAGGAATCCCATTCGGGCCCGTATGTACGGACGGACGTTTGCCGAACGTGCGTATGGATACATGGACAATGTACGTACGTAGGTAGAAAGAAAGGTGGTGGAAGACAGCTGTCGAGAACAACGAGGCCTCATTGGACCTCGAGGAAATGCCAATATCTCAATTCAATTTAACCGGATACGAAAATAAACGCCATCATGCATCCTTTTGACAAGGACTGAATGAGTTACGCCAAGCGGACTGCCCATTTCGGGATCTCGAGACTGCATGGAGGTCGCTATGAAGATTAGTTTTTGATTCGAATGGGCTGTAATAAAAAATGATCTTCCTTTTGACTCGGCTGGGAGAATTGGAAGTCGGCTTGTCTGCTGAGGCCAAGAAACCCACATGTGTGATCATAAAAAAAGTCAATTCCTCGCCAGCGCTCAAAAGCAAAGTTCTATGCGATTTCAAAGCCTGCCCAAAACCAGTGTTTCGAGCGAGTCTTTTGAGCACATGTGAACAAGGGGATCCTTTTATAAGCAGTCAAGATACAACAGGATAACAAGCTTCACAAGGAAGACATATCCACCACCTCGATTGCGAGACACATTGAAATCAGGGTCAGGCGTTTGAAGTGAATGACCAAATGCCATTCGTTTCGACACACTTGGAGGTGGTTGAAAAATTAGGGAAATTGTACAAATGACATCTAATCCACTTCAAGGCCATTCAGCCACTCCCACACAAACTAAATAAATTGGTTTGTTCAAGTGAATTGAGAACCACTACCACTACCATTCCAGCAATCATTATCATCATGTATGCAAACACATTCAACAACTACTCGCTTCTTCATTGTTTCTCAAAAACCCTCGCATTTCTGGACAATGCAGCCAGCTGGATGGAAACAGATACAGAAATGGATCTTGCATCAACCATTCCATTCGAACAGTTCTCACGGATTCTCCGGAGAATATGGCGACGAAACTACAAGCGATGATAGATGAAATGGTTTTGCCTCGTCGTGTTTCTATTTCTTCTGGTTTTGGTTTGCTGTGTCTTGACAAGGAGAAACCAATGACAGACGGTGGAAGACGAGCCTACCACCAACAATAACAACAAGACAGCAGCCACCCAATGGAAATAATGATATATATGCGCATTGTCTTCGATCGCTAAGCCTCAAGTTAGTTCTTGCTTTTCGAGACCGAGAGGCTTCTTGATTGAAGTTCGGAAAGAGGACTGTTCGCTTGTCTCGGGTCTCGGTACCGCACACATTAGCCAATATTGATACATGAAGTGTTTGATCAGTGTGTCTTTGGGCCGGAGATTACTGTGCTACCAAATTCATGCTGTCTCATGTCCCTTCTCGACATTTTGACAAAAGACACTTGAGGCTTCCTGGAAAGGCAGCCAATTTAATCCTTGTGGACAGTTTGACTCCGAGGCTTTAAACGCTCATGGAGTAATAATTAAGGAATGGGTTCAAAAGGGTCTCGGCAAACAAGTCATGTTTCCGCTAAGTCGAGTATAATTCAACTGATAAGGAGATAAAGCCGAATCTAGATATGCCGCTGACGTCAGAGACCATGTTTCATCTGCCAACGAGCTCGGGGAAAAAGTGTGCCATTGCATGGAAGGCCACGTTCCACAGCTCGCCATTGTGCGAAGCTTTCAATCCGTCGTCGCTTTAACACAACAAATGAGGACCACCTTGAAAAACGAGGCGTCGTTTCCACGCCTTTGAATAGAAACCAACCTAAAATCACCTTCACCGAGTGTTTCCGGAGCTCGACGTTGTCGAGATTTTCAAAATGTCTCTTGAAGGGGCTTCTCCTGAACCAACCTGTAAGCACAAGGCTCCATTCTTGGAACTCCCTATCCCAAAACGGTGGCCCCGTGAAAGCAAGAGGACCAAAGAGAGCGCGAGAAGGAAGAAATCCCTCATTGAAAAGAATCCTAGGAGACCAAGGGTGGAAAATGACCAGTTTCTATGATGGAAGCCCTACTACAATGGATTAGACAGGAGACCAACAGTTTTGGTGCTTATCTACCACCTGCCTGGTTGGAATACAAATCTACGTGGGGTATCCAGACTAGAGGTAGACTGGACCTGTAACTCGTTAACAAGTGCGATTTTTAGATGTTTGATAAAAAATCAAAATCAAGATATATCTCTTTTGAGGAGATGATATTTCACATGATTTGTTGTCAGGTAATCAGGTGATGATTTATTTAGAAAAGGTATGTTGTGCGACCCCTGCACGTTTTTGAACATCTATGTCAAGAGCAAAAAACACGTTAAAATGCATTATGTTGGAAAGTTAAGACGTTGTTCAACCACCCATACCAATATTTGATGAATATTTGAGGTAAAAAAGTGGTAACTTTTGATGTGAAACGTCTTGGCTTTACAGTGTACTTGATTTTTGACTTGTTGCTCGCTTTTGAGGCTTATTTTCTATGTATACAGGGGTCGCCCAACATACCTTGTCTAATTAAATCATAAGTTCGAACATGATTGCCTTACAACAAATCATGTATTAACATCTGCTCATAAGAAATAAATCTTGATTTCGATTTTTTATCAAGCATCCCAAAATCGCACTTGCTGACGAGTTATTGGCCCAGTCTACCTCTAGTCTGGATACCCCTCGTAGTTCTCTCGACAAAGCAATCCAGGCCCAGATTCATTTGCAAGGAAACTTATGACTAGGTCTCGTGACGGGAATGCCAATAACCGCATTCAAAGATAAAGTACAAAACAGCTGCCTTCCTTTACTGGAAAACAAATTGTCCTGGATTCTCCAGAATTGTGTTGCCCTTTATTTGTTCGCCTTTGGAGTCGACTGTCCGAAAACAATGAAATTCTTTTTTCTCGATCACTCACGCCAAGACGAACTCGAGTGTAAATAAAATAAGAACCAAACCATTTCTGACATTTCCGCCAAAGTTTTCGGTCTTGACATTTGTAACTGGCGGATGAGTACCAGGTGTTTCACGATCGATTACTCAGGTCCAGCGAAATGTCGACTCAAGATCTCAGGTGATCCAATTGTTGTTCCAGAATCTCTCTCAAGCACCAAACCGTCTAAAAGGGCAAATAAATACCTTTTCCAGCCACCCTGTAATCAAAAAGCAAGGTGGGTCCGTCCGTGCTAAAGGAGAGAAAAACCTGAACTTGTCATACAATCCCGCCGAATGTGAGTCGTGTCCAAAAGGCATCGACTCAACTTGGTCACGGAGTTCGTTTCTGTTCCTTACTTTTGGAAACTCAAAGCAAGACATCTCTACACACACATAACTGACATTTCCACTCAACGATGTTATAAACCGACCCTAGATACGTTGCTATCAGATCAGTGTTTGAGATTTTTAAATGCTTTCCCTTGTGGTGCCAATGAATGAAGGACTCATCAAGACTATCGGACTTCGTTGATCTTATTCTTATTCGGCTCACACGCCAAGCTATGTGGATATTGATAGACTGGTCAGACATCTTTTTCCTGTCCATCTCTACATCACAAAGAGGAAAAAAAGAAGGTGCAAGATTCAGGACACTTGGCTGCGTTCTTGGAACACAAGATTCAGGATCTCGATAGCAACCGCTTCTCGTATCCCATTCACCTCTAATTAGAAGGAGCCGATAAGAAAGACACCATTGTCCGGAATAAATATATGCACGCGGATGTGGACTATCACATCCTTGTGAGAGTGTCCACGTTTTCCTCTCTTCCTGGTGGCCTTTCATGCTTCCAAAGAATATTGGATGGATCACGAGAACCCTTGGAACGAACCAACGAACGAGCACATCCTTCACTCATGAGAGTCGTAGAGTCGTATGGTTGTTCACTCGAGAGGTTTGTTGGCTGGCTGGTTTGAAAATTTGACGTGACTTCGTCCTTCTCTTGAGAAAAAACAAACTTTTTGCTACGTTCGAATGGAATTTTCTCCCTTTCCATCTCTGATGGGCTCTCTGGTCCCCCAAAGATTGACGTATTAATTAGAAAAACTGACGTGAAAAGGCAAGAAATGAAGAAGACACTTCGAGTACTTCTTAGAACTTCGTTTGCGAACCATGCTATGACTCGTTTGAAACGAAGGCAGCTCCATCAAAAGGTTCTCCCATACGGTTCGAGAATTGAGATTGTTCCAACTGCACACAAGCACTTTGGATCTCACTTTGAAATGATTAACTGAGGACGTTTTAGGGGGTAAACTTCAATAACGGCGGGAGAAGATTTAAGATGTTCTTCAGGGGCTGAGGTTATTGTTCCAACTTACAGAATTGGCACAGCTTGCTTCCTCCTAACATTTAATGACCCCTGGGAGACTCATTCATAATTTGCGCTCACAGCAAAGAACTCCAATTTTTGAGGCCAGTGCAACCGAAAAACGCCGGAGGACATGCAATGATTACCATTTTCTCTTCTATTTGAACGGTTTTAAAATTGAACTCAATCGAATCGGTTCCGTTTCTTTTGTCCAAAAGACATCTTGTATTTGTGCGGAAATGAAAAGACATGGAAGAACTCAGCACAAAATACTGGTCCTCGACATTGGTTTTGAGGAAGGCAACTAAGTATAGAAAACCTGTCACTTGCTGTCACACGTTTGAAACATTCATAAGTCACTCCTTGTACAGTATGTGTAGTGTATATCTCGATTTTGAAGGCTCGAAATAAAAGTATTTCATTTTTTGCCAATGTTCCCAGTCGCAGATTTGCAAGAGTCAAGTTACTCAAAACTTAGTTTTCAGTCCAAAACGTGGTTCAATTTAGGAATGATTAGAGTTCTTACCTGGCTGACAGACTGGATGTTGAGCTCCCTGAGCTGGTTGTTTGTTGATGAGTTGGAATCTCGACTTCGACGTCACTGGAACAGAAAAAGTGCGGAAAATGTCATGATTATGTCTCATTTGGACCTCAAAAAGCTAGTCCCTTTATGGGAGGAGCGAATTATGGAACATATCATTAACAACGTAGTGAACGAGTAGTACTCGAGTTCTGAGAATAATGGATAGCTGCGTGAGTGCTTTTTCTCAAGTCAGCTGAGGGATCTCAATGAAGCGGCGACTCAGATTGAGCATCCAAATTCAGATGTAATGAAGCAAAAAAGAGCAGATAGCTTTCAAAAACAAGAAAGGAAAAGATGGGGAACGTCGTTCACATAATCTTGTCAAAACGTTGGCAAGTGCGTTAAATCCTACTACTACTTCTTTGCCCGATTGGTGGAAACTGTTGCGCTTAAAGATATCTCGATCCAATCGAACTCTCACGGCTCATCGTGTTCCACAAATCTAAGTGAGTGGTTTGGAACATTGGCGGACATCCAAGTTGGATCAGCAGTAAGCTCATTACGGGTGATTGACGACCGAGCAACCCAACAACCCACCCACAAGGCTGATATATCTCAAGACGAGAGCCTCCGTTTAATAATGAACGAGGGAAGAAGGCTCACTCAACTGGTGGGGAATAAATACATGAGGTCACACCATGAAAACAGGCCTTTCACGTCCACCGTGAGTGGCATGGATGAAAAAGCTACCAAGAACCAATAGACAGTGCAAAAAAGATCTCGAGACCAGCGAGGTTCGAATATGGTGGTTCCACTCCATGTTTGCAACCCGTATTTCGCCCTGGGCAATTTGAAACACACTCTGTACAGGGTGACTAATTGTTATTCGAGCATGCTACCTCCTTGACATGATAGAAACCTTAATTGCAAAATACTATGCTCAAATTTCTTGCTTGCAAATAACTGACGGAGGTTTTATTTCTCATATACGAGTACGTGATTTGCCGTTTGAAATATGTAAGTTGCTAAAAAACCATCGTATGTTAGTTAATTTAAGATGGCTAGATATCTTTCTCTTCACCTTAGTTAATGTTCGAGTAATTGTTAGCCACCCTGTAATCAAATCGAATTTTTCTTTGGGCTCTGGTGAAAAAGAAAGTATTTCCGCTCGCTCAAATTCTCTCTATCAATCACTGAAATTTTCGCTCATCTCCAACGTGCCATTCCGTGACCTTTGCCGTTGGGAACCGGTCAACTTCATAAGAGTAAGTTCAAAGGCATCCGACAGTCAAGTCAAAGCGACCATGAATGGCATAATAATATGGAAGCCTCGAGAGTACGGTCGACGTACTCTTCAATTCCCAAGCGTTTGGGCTTTCAGTTTCCCTGTCGCTGTTTCTACTAAGGTTTTACCTTCAGCGTGGAGCGACAACTATAACAATCGGGAGGAACCACTCTATGACATGCGACCTCGTAGATGGACCTCTCACTTCGATGTCTTTCGTGGGACATGGAACAAAAAGACTGGACCTACGACCGACCGACACATTGACGTTGCTAAAGGACAAACAAGGCCCATGACAACAGGAGTTGGTAATTACAGCCTTTCAAGGATTGCTGGTAACGTCAGTGCGAGCGGGTGAGGAGGGGAAAAATCTCCTGAAATGTGGTTCTTTCCTTTGCTTGAATGGATTATGGACCATGCAAGCCAGCAAGGAAGCAAGCATCACTAGTGCATTAAAGGGCCACCTGAGACCAGAGGACGATGAGTGAGTGAGGTAATTACGAAATGAATGCATCTGACACAATTACAAGTAAAGGTCTTCGAAAACATTAGCGAAGGTCTTAAAGAAGGAAAGAAAACTTGATTGGACCATGATGAGGGCCTAAGCAAAGTTTCGAGCTCTCTTCTGCTCCAAAAATAACCCGCCCCATCATATCTGGCTACTCATGCCAAGCCACGAGTTCGGCTTGATGAAGTGCAAGTTATGGCATGTAATCCTTTTATGTCAAGTCTGGTACAAAGCATGCACTTTCGGAAGTATTCAGAGAGAAAAAAGGCCTTGTGGTCACATTCATGGCAATTCAACCACGCCACGACCGTCTCTGTAACGTTTTTTCTTCAACGGAGAAACCGAGAACTCTGTCTACATTGTGGAACAAAAGTTTGATAGTCCTCGCGATGAAGGCTCACACTAACATTACTAGTACGACGACGAGGACGACAACAACGAGGACGTCGCCGTACTAAGAGGACATTTCAACTCATTGGATCTGACACAAAGAGCCTCGTAATTAACCACCCAAGGGAGTTGGGAGATCGGATATAAATACAATGACGACCAGATGGTTTGTACCTGGCGCACGGAGAGTCTGTCGAGTACGGTGATCTGGGGAGGAGAATTGGACGCGGATTATTAGCTGCGTAGTTCTGAAGAAAAATTGGATCGGACATGGAATGCCGCCTGGGTTTGTTTTGCATTACGGCCAAGAGGTTGCTGGACAGGCTCTTGATGTCTGCATCTTCGGTTGTTTTTGTTTTACTAGGTTTCCCGCTTGGGATGTAAATCCCCGGGACGTCTTCAATTTTACGTTTTGGAAACACAAACAAAGGCCGCCTGGGCGAATCAGTATCATCGCATATTGATGGCGACGTGGCACTGACCGCTGAGAATGCTTGTGAATCACCAACACTACTGACAACACTGGTGCCGGAGGGAAAATCATCTGATTGAGCGTTTGAGAAACCTGGAAGGGTTAGGTTGGGAGACTTATTGCTTTGACTATTGTTGAACGTGAACTCGCCCAATTTCAAGCCAGGGGAATCCGTGTTGGAGGTGGGAATGTCCGTGGAGCTTTTCCACTTGGATTTCTTGTTTTTGCTTAGTCCGGGCATAAGAAGGCTCATTGGGGAGGGAGATCGTGAGCCCCTCCTTAGTTTGCGAAAGGCGTTGGTCACAGCATTGGAAGATTGTAAAGCCAAGGCTTCCTGATGAGCCTGCTCCAAACGAATAACTTGAGCCTTCTCCAGCATAATAGCCGCCTCGTCCCCATCCATAGGAGGGAAACTGGACATTCTTCGTCTAGCACTTTGTATGATCTCCTCTCTGGACTCCTTGAATTGATCTGTATTGTCCAAGTGAGACACGGAACTCCGTCGACGTCGATATGGAAAGAGGTGGCGGATGGACAATCCACAACTTTCAGGTGGGGATTGAGGAGTGTCCATGTCATCATACGGCTGCTTTCTTTTGCCATCACTGTCTTGGGCTTCGTCCTTGCCCATGTTTCCCATTCGAGAAAAAATCTCAGAAACTCGACGGAAATGGAGTCGCTGCCCTTGGGGAGCTTCTAACGTTGGGGTGGTGGCAGTAGAGTTTGTACCCTGCTTGGGAAATAGCAGATTCACGAGTGATTTTCGTCGGTTGCGCCCTCGTTTGGGAGTTTCGATCGGAGGAGTTTCTGAACCACCCCCACTTGCCGACCCGTCACACTCTATTCTGATTTCACATGTGGAATGGTTTGGGTCCTTGGTCGCTGAGGCTCGCTCAGGTACTTCAAAATGAAGCCCATAGTCTTCGTTATTACCATTGGTGACCTCCTCTTCTTCATCATCGTCACTGGCTGGTAAATGAATGGTGGGTAGATGAAGTCGACTTGGTTTTGGTTTCGAAGGTGATTGAGCCGGGCTTGGAGTGATGTGGTCCAAACGAGAACCAATATCTCTTACTGGGGTAGTGGGCGTGGGAGGCTGTTGCACTATTAGGGGAGGTGGACCAACGATTGGGAGCGAAGGTGGCCCCGTGCTAATGAACTGCGTTACTTGAATCCGAGGCTGAGGCAACAGAGGTCCTTGGTCACGTGAAACACAGAGGCTTTGCGACCGTGCAGTCTTTTTTCGCGATTTCTTTTTGCCTGCATGTTTTCTGTGTGTACTTGGTGAGCAGTCAATTGTTTGCACAATCACCGTTGGCATTGACATATTGTGCAAGAGTTTCTTCTGTTGATGTCGGTGCGGGAATGGGGAGGCCGATCGAGGTCGCTGTGAAGGTGGAGGAGGGGGAGCAGGAGCAGGAGGCTCCTTGTCGGAAAAATGGGACGTTTTCCCTTGTTCTTCGTGGATGAGGGAGGCTGCAAAAGCCGAGGCGGCCTGCCTCGTGGCGTGACCCAACATCTCTTCCTCCTCCTCGTCGTTGGGCGAGTTTTGACCATCTTGGATGCAGTAGCAAAGTGACGAAGTCATTGGCAATGGCTTGGCTTCATGTAGTTCAACTTCATTTTGCTCTGGCTTTAGCACCCTCTGATGATACTCCACCATGTTAATCATGAGTGCATCTGTTCTAAGGAGGATCACTTCTTGGCTCTTTTCTCTGTATGTACTGATTAGACTCGGAGGCATGTCAATCCGCCACTTGTCAGTTCACAAACACCAACCGAGAGCCCATCAATGGCTCTACACAGCGACCCGATGTTCCCACTTATAAAATCGAAATCATTCACGAGATCATCCTGGCCAACTTGAGCGCATTCGACCCAAAGCTCCAGGCTTTGAGCCACTTCCAACACATCCGACCATGATGGTATCACATTGTCTAGTGGCATTCTGTTCACAATTTTGACCCACCTGATTAGGCGGTCCCCTACAGACTAGTCCGGCTCGAACCGATATGTTCCCGAACTCATTGCTCGTTGGTCCGCCTCCCTTATACAAGCTAGTTCCTTCTTTTCTCTTTCTTCCCGTCCGCCTCTTCCTTTTCTTCTTCCCTAAGGTTTCGTGTTCATTTTTCTCTCGCACAAGTTCCATACAGAAGCCGTCTTTCCTCGACCAAAATTGCCTGGTCTTTTCAGCGCAAAAGCCCTCTCTTCTTCCCATTGATGGTTGGCTTGGCCTTGGAGCTTCTCCTTTTCCATCCCAAGACACACGTGCTCGCATTTGCGTTTCACCAAGAGCTTAAAGGCGGACCAGGGACAGAACACAAAGAACCGCAGGAGGTGGCAGTGGGTGGTGGGTGCACACCTGCGGCCCACTGCACCCTAACGCTCTCTAGTTAGAGTACATCCCTGCCTATTCTGAATGTCGACTCTCCGTTATGGCTGTTACTACAACTGCTTTGGCCGATTATTTCTTGAATAATAAGCCAAGCACCTTCAGGAAATACGGCCATGATCCCTTCTCCATAAATTTAATAAGAGCATAAAGGGGAATGCAGTCCGCACCTTTTCTCCACCGATCATAATCACGGATCAAGTTTTAAAACAATGTGACTTAACAACATCAGGTTAATGTTGGGGAACACGCCTGTGAGTCAATTTGTTCAATTCCATTGCTCAGCGTATTTACGAGTATGACGCTGATCATCACATTCAATGCGTCTTGCCAAAAAATGGACCCCACAGACGGCGCCGAAAGTGCAATCTGGGAGAATTCAAAAGGAGCCAGAGTGGTGATAATAAATTTGTCCTGAAATAGAGGGACACCAGCCCAAAGGAAATGCGAGAAGAAAAGAACAGGAGAACCTAAGGGCTAAGGGTTTTGGGAAAGGAACTCCCTTTTCAGGCGTCCTTGAAACGAACTGATCTTGAAGGGGAAGCCCAAAACAGCTAACGTTATATTGTGAACAGACCCAGTCTTTGCCATACATATGAATAACCTGAACCCCTTTTTTTCGACCTTGGATCATTCAAGTAATCAAAAAAAACCCGTTCAATTTCGAATCATGAAATTCATAATTATCATGCAAACCTACCACTCGGAACAACTTCGCGTCCTTTTCCGAAAAGGAAAAGGTGATTTGGAGCGATCTCTCCGTTGGTCTGTTGGCGACCTTCTAGCCTTCGAGATCATGTCCATTAATGAGTTCGGAGTTGGGCTGAAGGTACCCAGTCTCTTTTCACTCGAGCTTCTGCGAGGATGAGCCACTCGCAGAGACCCCGTGGGTTGAGCCAGGACAAATCGAAGGGTTTCGGAGGGTCGCGAAGACTGGTCGTCATCTGGTAGGAAGGTTGACAAGGCCGTGGTCATGGTTCGACCACGATCAATTGGGAAGCTCATGATCCTTCACTCAAACACAACACACTGCCTATTTGCACATTATGGAACGCTGGCACCAGTTGCTGCACCAATTCCTTTTGTGGTGCCCGGGAAATCCCTTCCAAGTTCGTCAGCTAGCATTTAAGTAACACTAAGAACTTTTACGTTGTTGCACTGGATGCAGCTCTGACTGATGTACTTCAAAGTGTTGCCCACAAGAGATATTTGCAACCCCGAGGTCCAACATGATCCTCAACAATGGAGTGAGACTTCGATTTTCAGGCAACGTCAACACAAGTAAATCATTTGTTATGAATTTTCAACGCCTTGCTCGCTTTGACCGAGGACAAGAAGAATTGTAGTAGTTGTTGCAGAAAAGCTGCAGTAGTAGCAGTAGTAGTGGTATTAGTTTAAGTAACACCCGTAGGTAGAAGTTGCAGCAGCAGCAATAATATCCTCAGAGGAGTTGGAAAGACGGATGAAAGGACGAGGCATATGCAGAGGAAAGCACCTAAAGGTCCTACCAAGGAACAAAGAACGTACATACAACAAACAAACTCGAGCGTCGACCGATTCCGACTCGCCTTGACTTTCTGCCCAACACTGAAATACATTAACTACTACTTCTTCTTCCTGGCCCTCACACAGAGACTCATTGAAAGGCATCATCATCACCATCATCATCGTCATCTCTCTTCATCATAAGTCTCTCTCCTTCTTGCTCTGACTTGACAAACTCAGATCAAAGAGCTCCTCCTCAGCACTACATGTACTACATTACGTGGAGAGGACAAGCTTCTCAAATTGACAGGTTCATTCCACGGATATCGAAAATCGACCAATCCAAGTACAACCAACTTCTCTCTGTTTGCCATCAAGAAAAAAGATGAGGTATATTTGCCAAAATTTCGATTCACTATCTCCTAATAGGACCAATCTCGACGAATAAGGTGCAGCAGAGCTGATGACGTCAATGTTTATAAAACATAGTCGGTCACACATACCACTTGGACTCGGATTAGCCTTGAGCTCAAGCACGATTTTTAGTAAATCGGTTGAAGAACAAGGTATTTGATATAGTTGATCCATTATGATATCGATCTGGTCCTATCCAGTTGTTCCAATAGTAGGAAACCTTCTCTTAAGCTCTTCAATACCCGTCAAGTTCAAGTCTGCCTTGTTAATGTTGAGATCAGCCGAGAAAGAGAATATGAAATGAGAGAAGTAGGCACTCAGGCAGGCCAAAAAGAGGTGGAGAATCACACCACGACAACTTAAAGAACTCATTCAGAAAAACTGTCAAATATTGTTGGCAAGGCTGACCGTTTCAAAACTGGAGAAAAATGAAGACTTTCGTTAGCATGCATGAGTGCACAAGCCCGTCATTAGACTTGAATATTTGAGGCAAACGCTCTCCACCGGCGTTCACAATATGGACATCCTCGAGAATTTCATTCGAAAAACTACGGCCTCGCACGTACGTATGTCACTAACAGCAGACAGTCTCGGTTAAAGTAATCAAATCAACCCAATCACTTTACCAATGTCTCCGTCCTAAAAAACTTGATCACGACGAGACGTCCATTTACCATTGCGCCAGTTGGCTCTGACGTTAAGAGGTCATAAAGTGTGGTCGTGTTCCATCGGGACGAAGGCCTGATTCAATATTAGTACAGCTATTGGCGATCCTTTATCAGTTCCTCACTACTAGCGAGTAGGACAACTGGCATGCATTCGACCGATGAGCTGAGCTGTACCTTTCAGTTCCAGGGAAAGTACGAAGAAAGCCAATTTGGGGCCACTCAATCCGCTTGAATGAACAGCGAAATTAAAAAGTTGGTCCGAAGAGACAGGAGGAAATCGAATGTCCATTGTTATCTTCATTGGGATCTCTACGAGAGCAACTTTTAGTTTCCGACTCTTTGGAAAGCCAGTCGTTCTAATCTCTTGAATGTCCTTTGAAACAAAGTTCCTTCAAAATTGGACATTTTCTGTGGCACCTTGGCAACCCCGACGAGAGATCTAGATGCCAAGTATCTGAGGTAGAAGTCGGATTGGCGAGGAATACATTTCAAATGCATATCAACTCATGTTTCTACAGCCTTCATAACTTTTTTCTCTCCAACTCGCTCGCCTCTTTTTTTCAGACTTGAACAGAAAATTCGGACTTTGCCAAAAAGTCTGTGAAAGCGAACTTTTTTCCCGTTTTGAACCTCTTTCCAAAGATATTCCATCAAATATCGGAAATGCGACAACACGAAGACCACAATGAATGGAAGTGTGAGAGGAATTTGTCTAAAAGTAATGGTGCTCCAAAGCGTCTTGGTCGTCGTTACCTCTTGACAAATTTGATGGAAGCTATTACGAAGTCTCTGTTTGCGAGAACCTGAGAAACAGCGAATGAACGAGAGAAGGACATTAGCTTAGTCAGCATGGGAGAAAGCTAGATTAATTTTTGGAGATGATGTTGGTAAGTTCAAGACGTGGACGACGTCGTTAAAACAGGAGGACATTCGACCCCAATCTAAATGTCCCTCAAAATTTGCCACAGCAGCCAAAACAATTCATATTTGGAAAGGCACAGATGTTATGCGCTCGTCTCTGATTAATGTGTTAATCAACAATTTTTAACGAGATCCACAGCTCTATGTAAGTTTAGTGAAAAAATCTAAATATTTTGAAAATCTTTCAGGCTCCACAAAACATCAAATTTAAAACTCAAATTCTTTACACTTGCTTCCTTGCTTCGCAAAGGGGGTCATACCTAACCTTATAAAAGTACAGTCATTATAGAGCTTTTCAAATAACCGGAGAAGGCAAGGATGAAAGAAAGAAAGAAAGAAAGAAAGATATCCTCTTACCTTTGCCTGGTTCTACCCCGTGGAAGGTTGGGATCCGAGTTTTTTCTCCTCTCACGTCCAGGGGTTCCACGCTGGAAAACAAAGTTATAGCAATCAATAGTTTTTTCATTACCTCGTCTAAGCTCTGGATGAAAAAGAAGACGTTCAAGCACTTCAAACTCTCGACAGGCATGAAGGAAGGTGGGAACAACTCTTTTTGCCGAATGTCGAGAACTCTGGTGGCATTCATCGTGGGGATGTTTAAAATGTGCTTCTGCCTTCGGGCAAGGTCTCCTTTTGCTTTGTTTATGCTCAAAGTGAGTTTACTAGAACGGCAGGAGGCCACAGTTGTCCTTACAAGCTCATTTGGAACAAGAGACTCCAGTTCCACATGGAACGAAGAAATCGAGAAACTCATCAAATGTGATCAATAGAGGTTTTGTTTTCAAAAAATGTGATGGATGAGAGCATTGACAGACCATAATACGAAGTTGGGGGGCTTATGGCCCCCGAGATTAGAATCTCAAATTTGAGAAGGGTAAAAGAAGGAAAGCCAAGCCAGGGCCTCTCAAATACCGTCTCTACTGAGCTGGCCAAGCTAAGATCAAAGGTGAAGATTTCATTCAAACAGAAATGTCCTGTTCAACATGACCGACTATCAGACTCTTGTACCACTGTAGTTCACAACTACACATATATATATATACGACGTAATCAGTTCTTGTACTGTCTCGAATGAATCGAGTTCAAGTGAGACTCGGTCGATGGACCGATAATGAATACAGAGTAAGTAAGTGAAGGGGATTTTTCCCCAGCACTTTTCCAATGCGTGAACAAGGACAAGGGGATGAGAACGAAACTTGTCAGAGACGTGTGACGTCATACCTTGCTATATGTTCGCTTCAAGAGGATCTCACACTCCTTTCGAGCCAAACACACTGGACAACTATCCATTTCTGGGTTTGATTGTGTTCTTTGCACAATGTGAGGAGGGGCTTTGTCCCCGACTCGAGAAGCACTCGGACGTACAGTCACAGTATTCAAATTCTTAGCATCGTCCACATCCACACTGAGATGATGACATCGCCCACTTCCACGTTTGTACCCCGTGACACCCGAGCCCAATAGCAAAGGGGACGCGTTCGTGGAGTGAAGGCCCGCCTCCAGATATGGATAACGAAATTGACCGGCACGATCCTCAATGTTACTGAAACGGACGTGGGGACTCAGTCTTGGATGTTGGCGCGATTCTCGGAGTCGCACTCCGCCAATTATTGGCGGTTTGGTCGCCGATGACGTTGGCGTGATCGAGGTAGGTGGTGGGGTTGAAATCGGTGGAGTCAAATCAGCGTGAGCCACATTCATACTATCGTCATCGCTTCGTAAAGTTTTGGTGGGTGGACTGATTGACAGGGGTCCGCAAGTACTGACCGATCGACGCTTGATCTTTGGCTCCGAAATGCTTTCCAATTGAGAGGCGAGGATGATCGGGTTAGTCACGGTTGAGTGAGAGCGTTCCCGACGAGGGATGTACGGGTAGTGTTTTCGAGGTTGAGACAACGACGATTCATCATCAGCATCGTCATCCGAATCATCCTCATTCCGAGCAGGAGTGGGCTCTCGAACATGAAGACTGATGTTGGTGGCCAAATCTGACAAAGCTTGCGGTAGAGATGACCTGTTTGAGGGTATTGAAGGCCCTGGTGGAGATTTAGCCACAGACGATGCATCTTCAATGGCGACCATAGTTGTGTCTATCATTGGCTCCATTCAGGTTGGGAAGGTTGCTACTCACTATCACTGAATATCACTATCGTTCCATTTTACCATGTTCCAGACAATGCTCCTTCACGACACAAAAAGGAGTCACTGGGGACTCAATCTCACGACAACAATAAACATTAAATTGGTCTTACTCAATTCTACGGTCAAGACACTTGCAAATTTTGGCTTTAGACATTCAAAAAAGAACCTAGTCTCGGAGGACCGTTTCGATTCTCACTCCACAAACCCAAACCTCTCAATGCTGACGTTGATGGACCACTACACTTTATGACTGGTTTGAGCAAGGGGGAAAAGTCACTTTGGGTTCTCGAACTACAGAACTCCGAAGGTTCCACCAATGATTATGTCACTCCATCAGTGAGCAGAGGGAACCCTGTCACCCACAAACTAACCCATTCACTGCCAATACGAGGAAAAAAAAAGAGGATAGCCAAGGACGGTAGTTACCACCCCAACTTCGGAGAGTGGGCGACACTACACACGCACACACTCACAAACCAAGTACTTTGGGTGAAGGAAGGGCATTAGCGGGCTTCCATTGAATTACCAAGGCTCCTTGAATCATTTCAACTTGGCCTGGTGGCTTGAAGAGGACATCACCACCACACTGCCCACCGTCAAAGACTCAAACTGATAAAAAGTCAAGCCCAGGGTTGCCACCTTCTTTCTCATGGCGAGGGATCGGTGGAAAACACGTCGTAACCTAAATATTCGGGTTCTCGCTAATGAATTCCGAGCCAAGTGGCAAGTAATAGAATGGAGTGAAGAACGTTCATCTAACTTGAGGATCATACTTAGACCCTTGAGGAGGGGAAATCTGAAAAGTTACACTTTTGCCTCAATGTAATCGCCTGACAACTGCATGCAACAATGCCGTTGTGGGATGTCATAAAATACAACGGAATTTGAAAGTCACTGAAACTACGACAAGGTAACAACAATTAACTTCCTGGGAAGAAGTTGACATCCCCTCGCAGTGTCTTAAGAAGCGAGATTGAGATTATTGTGTGATGCAAGGAGGCCAGTAGAGTTTCACATTAGAATCAGGGTTCCCACTCTGTGTTCTATGCTTTTTGGAGGGACCAAGGGAAAGGAATCTGGTTCTTCCATGTAATCAAGAGAAGAGAGTGGACGACGAAGTTCCAGCACTATCCCTGCTGGATCTAGCACACTATTACTCAAAGGCAAGGGCATTATCTCAAGTGGACTACACTCATATCCGCCTTCAAGTCACACGTTCCTATTTCTACGGGACTTGGTCCAAGCCAAGTGACACACCCATCGTTTCACTTCCAACCATTAAGCTCTCGTGGATCGAGATATTTTAAGCCATCTAAATCGGGGACAACCAAGGTTCAACTTTCAACACAGCTTGAAAGTACAACACTTGTTGGGTGCCAAGGGCTCTTGATGTGTAGAATGAGTAAGACCATGTTTCTCCAAACCTCACTTGAACAAAAACAGGACCATGATCGCTCTTCGATCAAAGTGGAACAGTGTTCACTTCGGTCTTCCTTTCACGATAGAATCAGGAATCTTTTGAATATCTCTTTGGAAAGTTCACTTGATTACAGATGAGAAATGGCAAAATAAGAATCATCCACTCACTCCATAGGCCAACACTCACTCCAACTGTGAAGTTCGTTCGCTCGCGAGCACCCAATAGGATAGATACATTTCAGATAGATATCGTATCCCAAGCACCAAGGAAGATTAAAACACCACAAACGTACGTGCAAACGAACCTACCTACGAACAGGCTCGCAAAAGTCAGTCTCGGCCGATTGGCCGACAGTCCTGCTCACATTAGGCAGAGGGGCAGAGCTGTGATTTTTGATGTCTCTTCCAGTTTTAGGTGCTTTTCCCCCGTGCATAGAGAGAAAGCCAGTTAGTTTACTATCATGCATGGAGTAGTTGTCCTTCACTACCCCTCTTCACTTCCCCAGGTTTTACCGCTCATCAGATAGATGGGAAAGAGCGTGGATCGAATGAGAAGCAGTCCATAGAGCCCAGAATTGGGTAGGCATGACGAACGCACACATGTCTAGGATAATTTTAAAAATGATTTGATTCCTTTTATATTCATTTAACAAATCTTCACACTGATTTTAACAGCTTCAATAGTGAATTTTGAAGGCACCTTTGGAACACTTCAATGATTCCCAAATGGAACTTTAAGGGAATAAGTTTTTATTAATATTGATATTTTGTTCATATTTTTTAACAAAGCTTTTTTTATTTGTTGTGACAAAAACACTCTCCGACTTCCCGATCCAACGCCAAACCTGAGAAAGTGTTCAGAAATATTCATTCATAAATAAAGTTTGACTAAGCGTGTAAGGACAATATAAGACGCCTTTTATGAAGCCAGAAAAATTCAAATGGGGCAATCTGTTCGAAAAGTTGATGGCCAAGACTGAATGAACAAGAGCGAAACTCTTTTTCTTTCCACTTCTCAGCAATTCAGCGAGAACTACGTACATGTACTACGCACGCACTGAAGGTATCTGCTCTAAGACAAAGAAGGATCACAATTCCAACGTGAAAGAACCACTTTGGAGGAATGAAACCGTGATCCTTCGAGGCTGTTACCCGAGAGAAAATGACGTGCCTTCAACTCAAATAGTGTAAAAAACGCCAATGAGGTCTGAACTTGGGCCCGAGGCACAAGCAAGTCAAAGAAGTAAACAAGACGAAACACTCCGAGCTACTAGCTCTATTGAAATTTGAGGACCTCAGGAAAGTTGAAGCAGATCTTGTGGTCTCATTAAAAGTCACTTAAGTTTGAGGAGTACAACATGGGAGGAGGGAGATGGAGAACAAGGCAACAAGGATAACCGAACTTCGTTTCAATCTCTCCTTGGGTAAACCCGTGGGTGAAGAAGCCAAAGACATCCTCCCATAAAATACACACCTAAAGCTTATGCGTAGCAATTGACAAGAAAAACATATAGAAGAATTCGCAGGGTTCCATTCAGTTTCCTTCCTTCTAGTCGAGTACTGAGTCGAGGATTACGACGTAGTAGCTTCGTCTCGCTCGCTCCGAGATGATCATGAAGGGAAAATTGATTTTCAAAATTGTGTCAAAAACTTTGTCTCAGTTACGAAGTGGAACAAAGGCCAGCAAGCTTGGAACACTCTTGCCCAAGGGTGAGCATCTTCTAACTACAAACAGTAGGCACACATGCACGTACTCTCTCACACACATTCACCAAAGTCTCTAGGCCGAGGAAGATGTGCGACTTGAGAGCTCTTCGCAGGTTGCTCACTCCAAAGGCCAACTTTTAGTTCTGCTTGGAGTCACTCGACTCAAAAGAAAGTCGGTTCTCTGCCTTGCACCATCATCAGCATCATCATCATCATAAACAACAACAATAAGAACAACAACAACAACAACACCTATTCTGATACCAATATTATGATTATGAAATTCGATAATCTAATCTAGGCATACTTCAACCTGAAAAGTTGATAGTCAAGGGACATCGATGAGAAAAAATGCCCGCCAGGTGAGAAATTGATTTGACGTATCTGCCCATTGAACAGCAAAAAGTGCTTGGAACGAAACAATGAAACAGCCAACATGGGCACTGAATCTAAAGTTATTTCCACTTTGACGATGAAAAATGGAGCCTTTTTTGGGTCTGGTCCATCTTTCAGGGCTACGCAGAATAAATCTATCTTGGATATCCGTTTGATTTGTTGTGCACTGCTACAAACTCTCTGATTCCGGTGATTAATGGAAACGCTTTTTGTTTCTTTAAAAAAACGTGACTCAGCTTTTGCCCACGAAAGCAACTTTCAACACCATTGTTGACTAGAGGGAAATGGTATTCGGCTCCACAATTACGGTCTTTTGTGAAGTAACCACTAGTGAACGTGGACTTTGTCCAAACCTGTTTGTATTTGCTCAATGAAGGATCTGGAACACTATTGGTTTGACACACATAGCAGGGTGGGGCTCCTAAAGTGTCTCCTCATCAACGGAACCTCGTTCTACATTTATGGGCCATGATATCAAAATCTGTGCCAAAATTGGGCTACATATTAGTGATGGGCCAGCCCTTTTTATGTCGAGTTTTTCCCCCCCGAGACCGATTTTTTTTCATTGCATTTCGACTTCAGCTAGCTTTCAATTCTTTGGGGCGATGGTTCTTTCCAAACCTTCGCTACAAGCTTTTCCCTTCACAATACATCAATCAAGGAAATGCGTTGAGGTTCCAATCCGAGCCCACGCTTTTTTCAAACTATTGGGTGGATCTTGAGTGACGTAAATTGGATGCCAACTATTTTATGAGTAATTATTTAGACGTGACGGTTTGCAAAGTAGCAACCACGACGAATCAGTCTGTCCGTTCGACTAAAAGAAAGTTCGCGAGGAAGATCGCATCCTCCTTCGATTTTGGAGCCCATTCAAAACAGTCTCGATCCAAGTCCAAGCTTTTACCTTGTATACTACTTATGAGATGAGCTCGCACGAGCTCAAGCCAAAGCTTGAACTTATCACTACTTTTTCATTCGTGTCTACGAGAAGGACCTCCAGCCATTATAAGGGAAAGAAACGATCAGAGAGTGTTTTGCCAAAAAGTTTGAAAGGATTTCTAGAAGGAACTGCAGCTACTATAGCTTACACAGCTTCGGGTTCCCCGGTCTCAAAGAAGAATTCCAACAAAAAGGAAAATGAAAGGCAAACAATGGCCAATTCCAATCAGAGTCTCGTCCTCATCTTCAGTTCTCTCTAGATGTTTGACAGACACACGTTCTCAAGCCTCGCCTTATGCGAATATGAACGTCTCCGAGTTTAAAATGCTTGAACAAACTGACTTGCTTGATGAGGCTTTTAACATTGTAAAGAAAAGATGCTGTACCTTTTGTCCTCGACTTACCGCTTCCTGGTCTCTTAAACTCTGGGAGCGGTCCACTCGGTTCCCAGTTTTTGGAGAGGAATTGGCGGCCGCCGCCGCATCCCTGAAACAGTAAGGAAACAAAACAAAGATGAAATGAATGAGAATATCGTATATTTGATGGTTACTTCAATGTGTGTGCCTATTCCTAGTACGAGTACATTATGGCTGTGGGCACTCGCTAAGATGAATAGGAGTGGGCCGACATTTTGATGGACAGAATAACAAATGCAATGAGATTGGTCCCCATGGATTTAGAGGCTTATTCAGAACACCACGAAACTGCCATGATTAATTAGCTTCCGATGGCCACAGATTCTTTGTTTCAGAAACCTATCGTCTTTCCAAATATAACCATTGGATATTTGGGCAATGTACGAGGGACTTTTAGTTGAGAATTATAAACCAGAACGTAGGATTAATACCTTTCTACCACTGAATACCGAGGAAGATAATTATGCTCATTCCGTAACAAAACTAATTCCTAGAAGCCAGACGGTAGCCAACCTTTCGAAGGAAATTGTCGAAATTAGTGTTATTTGCCCCTTTTCAAACGAAACGACTTAGTTGCTCATTCAGTAATCCAGAGTCACATTCATCTACACAATCCCTATCCTGAAGACCTACATGGAACACGGACCAAACGTGTCATTACCCAACGCATATGAACGCCAAGCTCTAGCTGTGGTTAACATTGAGGGAACATGCAAGAGCCATTAACAGAGAATGGGTGAAGCAAGTCCATGACCCAAAGGACCTTTTTATTCCATCCTTGAAAGTTGACAACAGGTGTTAACCATGAACGAAAGCTTTCTTCCTGTCCTAAATAGTTGAGATGGGGGATATCGAACCAGACTACAAAATGTTGCAGGACTTCAATGTACTGCAAGCAAGAAGAGTTCAAGAACATGCTTTAAAGAATCCAAGGAACAAGATATCTGAGGATAAACTTGCATCATCATTCAAGTCACACACTGAGATTGCATTTTGCTACCGAAGTTTGTCCTTCAAAAGAGCCTGTGGCCCGCCATCCTCTTCCACGCTCCTTAATCATCTAAAGCGACAGCCACACCAACTCCAACAATGGGACGAAAGGCGTTACTAGTTGGCATTTGGCACTTGGAACTACCTCAGATCTGAAGTAATTTAAAGTAGGAAAGAAAGACGACGCAGTACAGCACAACTCTTCTGAGTATTTTTAGCACCAACATCAAAAAAGATTTGAGTCTGCAGGTGAGTAAGTAGACCCTTAGGTTGAAGAAAGTTGTCTTGCTTTATTTCATTAACTATGCTCTAGATCTAGGGATGTACAAGTGATGAAGGCCTCTTACTTTCCTTTCATTTTACGCATTGATTTCACCTGAGGAATCAAACTCTGCTGTTATGGTTGTATTAAGGTTCATTGTTCTTCTGTCTTACCATGGAGCAGGTAAGAAGAAATCTTTGTGTTTGCCCTACCTGGAAATGTAAGCATGTTGCGAACACTCATGGCAATTTGGGTAATTGCACACATCTAAATTAGGGGGTAGAGACGGCGGCGAATATCGAATGTACTCTCCGGACACAAATGGACTGTCTTCTTCGAGAGGAATATCAATGGAAGCAGAACCGGGGTTCATATTGGAATTCTTGGAGACATATTTGTGGTCAGCACAATCGAAACCACAATTGTCCCCGTGGTCAGGGATGAAGCAAAATCGATCATTGGGTGGCGTGGAATGGAGATTCCGGAATCGTCTTGCCTCGACAGGCGAGCATCGTTCCAATACTTTATTATTATCCTCCAACGAGAACGAGTTAGTACGATGTCGAGGCTTGTGGAACAAGGAATTGAAGGATGCTCTTAACCCGGTCGGGCTATTACTTCTTGATGAATCCGAAGATGCACTCGATATGTCAGGACAGGATGTGTGTGGCGACCTTCTCTTTTTGTGCCTCAAGGTCACGGACTTGTTGCTCGATGTACTTGAGTCTCTACTTCCGCCATCCTCGGATTCTTTCTCCTTCTTCGAGCCTCCCCACAACCATCGATTGGCACGGCTTTTCCAGTTACCTTTGTGGTGCTTAGCTTGTCCGGAAGATCCAAAGGGCGTGTTGCTAAACGACAAATCGACATCTGAGGAGCCTCGAGAGATCTTAGGCGTGGTGCTGTCCGAGTTACTCGTACGAAACGGAGGCGGGGTAAATAGAGTCCTTTGACGAAACAATGGACGATTGGCCTTGATTCCACTTTGTGATGACTGAGAAGAGGTCTCTTCGTCAGACTTGTCCCCGGGCGGTGGAACTGATCCTGATCTTTGTTTCTGAAGGACTTCACGCTTATGCTTTTGGACTTGGTGCTCATCAGAGGCATCTGAACTTGGCCTTCGTCGACGGGTCCTGGCTGGGGGAAGAGGGAATGTCTGGTCCAAGGATGAGCATCTCTTATGACTGGTAGGAGGTAAGTGAGCGATGTTTGCATGACTGCCACTATGGATGTTCATAATGAGGTCTTTTGTGGTCACTGGGGGACTAGAAAACGCCAAAGATCAACAAGAAATGCTTAAAAGCACGGCTCTTGAGAAGAGTGTGGACCTTGGGGAAGCTGCCAATGTAAATATTGGGCACAAATGCACACCGCGGAAAGGCCAATACCAAATCCTCTTATAGGAGGTCACTTTAAGAACTTTAAACACAACACTCTTATTTCTTGGCAGACCTTTTGGGATGAAGTTTCTTAACAAGGAGTCGGTAAATTTGTAAATAACTTAGGTGCTAATGGCCTCAAGAAGTAGCGTGAGAGTCGATTTTTTTCAGGGTCTAGAACACTAACTCCAAACGAGGCAGCCTTGTCCAGGCTTGTCCGGCCTCAGAAGGATATTAGAGAGCTGCTGCGAGCATGGGGAACTACACAACTTTCTAGGCACTGAATGGGGTCTAGGTGTCAGTCATGGATGTTGTTGGCAAGCTGGCCGTGTTGTATTAGCTCAGAAATTTTTCTCTGAATGCATCATGTTCGCTCCTCCTTCCCACAACTCTCCTCCCAGAGACTCGTATTGCTATTGAATGTTCGTACACCCGTGCACCGGTTTGACTTCACTCATTTCTCTTCAATGAGGCAAATCTTCTGGAAACGCAAGCATAGGTGAGCTCGCCCAGGTGTGCTATTGAATCTTCTGAACTTGAAACACAGTTCATTCTCTGTTGTTCCAAATCTTGATTCCGTATAACATGGCAGTCATTACTACAAAGGCTCATAGATGACGTCTAACACGATCTTCATCTCGGTGTTTTCATAATGATATTTGAAACACCGAGGCTGAATAAGTAAGTTGAATGCTCTACCTGTACTTAAAATCAAAAACGCAACTGTTCAGAAATATATTAGGTGAGGGTTATCTTTTAAGAACGGGTTTTGTCTATTCAAGTAAGTGACATTAAAGTTTCCCACTAAAAGTCGGCTCAGTATGTAGAAAAGCGAGAGCAACTCAACAAGGCATACGAGTATGGAGTCATCAATCCATCTTTTCCGCTCAAAGCGTGTGAATGTTCGAAACCTCCTTATTGCGAAGCTTTTGCCATATTGGCACAATCAAGTTTGAGCGCAATATTACCAGGAGAAGAGAAACTTTCGTAAACACGTCATACGTAGGAATTTCAATTAATTTCAATTTCTCAAATTAGGAGGTAGAAAGGACGTCCATCAAAACCTCGACCGCGCGAAAAGTTCCCTTTTTGAGCTAGCTAGCTAGCAACGTCGTTAGTTCCAACTCTTGCCATATTCTGTGCGTCGTCGTCATCGTCGTAGTAGTTCCCTCTTCATCCTGTTCTTCTCACCCTCCCTGAACTCGCCTTCTCTTCCTCTTCACTCTGTTCTTTGTGGTCTACCATAAATTAACTTTTCCTATTCCCCAAGTCCCTGTAGCAAAACACCACTGAACTTTGCAAATGAGACCTGAGACTCCGAAACCCATTCCGAATGGAACAAGGATCTAAATCGTGAAGAGACTGTGCCACTATCTAGTCGCAATTGTGAGCTGAAATCTGTCTCAAGAGGTGGAAAATTCAGTGAAGAGGATTCTTACCACACAAGGAGCAAGTTTTCAAAATGAGCATCCATTTCGGGAGTGGATTCAATCGAAGGACTCTTGGTCATGCCGCTCAAAAATGGCATGGACCGGTTTCGATGATGTCTTTCTGATAGGTATCCATGAGATATTTGCCAGGCTTCCATGACCTGCGGACTCAACAAATCTACCGACTTGTTAACGACTCGTGGTGAAAGGGTGGAGGTTGACCTTGATTGCGGTGAGGACGGACACACTCGATACACTCCGGGGGATCCATGATGCGAAGCCACTCGAGCTAAGGCAGGAGATGTCTTGGGTGGTAACGTGTTACTCAATGGAATTGTTTTGGACCGCTCTGAGCGATTTTTAGCTCTTGCCTTCTCATTCTTTATGAACACGTGTTCAATATTGGGCGGTTCCTTGACCTTTCCTTTCCACAACCGCTCAATTTCAGTCCAAGATCGCTCCTTGAAACTTAATCGAGATTTAGAGTCGAAATTTGGATTTAAAAAGCTGGATCGCTTCGGCTTTGGTGTTTTGGCTTCCTTGAGGTCAGTAATTCCTGGTCCAGGAGTTGCTTTCTTGCGCACAACAAGAGGCGAAGGTTTGACGTTGGATTTGGTCAAGTCCGTTTGACTTTTGGCACTTCGCATGGCAGCGTAGGCGTCATTCTCGGTGACAGCTAAAGACTTTCGTCTTGTGCTCAGAAGTTGAAGAGCCGTTGAAGATCTGCTTTGGATAAAGTTACTTCTTTTGTCGTCCGAGTAGTTGGATTCTCCATTTTGACTTGACTTTCCCGTTATCTTATTGCTGCTTCTACTTGAGGATGAGGATTGCCTATCATATTTTCTCACGGGCTTGGAAGGATTAGTGCTCAAACTCTGCATTGAAGACCTTTTGGAGGCCCCAAATAAGCTGGAGATTGTCGACAGTCGTGAAGTTTTGGAATGATTTTCAGCACTCGACTGAATATTATTTTGCTTTGGCGAGTCCTCAAACTTTGACGCATAGTGTCCAATCTTAGGTGTAGCATGTGATCTCACATTTAATTGGGTGAGCGGAGCCATTTGGCTCGCACTCTCAGGATGCGGGTGAGATTGGACATCATCTTTATCATTGGGCTTTCCACATTTAGCAAAGGTTCCACTACCACCACTGTGGTAGCCGCTACTGTTTCGACGGACCAAAGTCGTTCTAGCAGTTGGTTTACAATTACTCGAGAGCTTTCGATGCGGCGAAGGTGATTTGGGGCATCGATCGAGCATATCTTGAATATCATGGCCCACCATGTTCATGATTTCCAACTCCTCGGCCAGTTTCAAAAGTTCTTCGTTGTCATGGACCAAGACGGAATTAGGCCGTCTACCTTTGAAGCCCTCCTCGTCATCGAGGTCCAATGAAGAGCTTCCACTTCTTCGCATTCGACACAGGCTCGTTTGGCTAAAGTTCTTGGATTTTCTCAAAGGCACGCGGCCGAGGATATCACATTCCTCTCCTTTTTCCAATAAGTTCTCAAAGGTGGCAGCTCCTCTGAGTTGAAGGATCGAAGAGGAGTCTGAATTTCCATTTCCATCTCCTGATCCTCCTTCGGCTCCAGTGTCGACATTGGTGAGCGAAATGGACCTTCGACGCATGAATTGCCTCTTGGAAATTGAGTTGGGCAATGATGGCTCGATTCTGGTGGCCGTCTATTGGAAATTGGAAAGTAACATTCTTGGCCGTCACCTTTACGTAAAAGTTTCAGAAAAAAACGGACAAATATCAAAGAAAGGGTACTATTTTTTCGTTGAAGATAACGAAGAGTTACGAAAAGAAACGGTTCGATAAGTAAAGGTGATCGGACGAGAATGCCACCTGATGTGAGTTGCTCTTCTTTCCATTATCTTGCCCATGATTTATGGTGAAAACTATCTCGTTGTCCTCCGTTTGGTGATTTAGCTCATCCTCCTCGTCTTCAACGGGCTCAAGTTCGGTGGCGTGGAATTCGTAAAACGAGTCAATTTCCGGGATAATAGGCTCCCGATAGGTTTGGGACCTGGTCATTACGTTCTCGTCCATGGCACACCTCAACGGTCACTTTGGCACACTTCTTCTGCCTTTGACACTGACATTCCCTCACTCACGTATGGATTATTTCATTGTCGGACCAATGTAGGGCGGGAGGATGTGGAATTGTTGATAACAGTCGGGAAGTTCTTAAGAAATTGAATCTCTCGCTATAATCTCTGTCCATGAGCTTAGCCACGCCGTTGAAGGAACGGCCCTACTAACTAGTAAGGAGGTCTAGTAGTAAAAGAAGTAGGTGGAGGAGGAGGAGGAGGAAGATGAACTACATTGCGTCCTTCTGAGTCCTCTTGACACCCTCCATGATCAAGTTTAAAAACTCTCTTGGCTGAACAAAAACGAGCAGCCAGCTTTGTTAATGTTACACTCGAACAGCTAAAAAGAGTTTCAAATTCAAGGCATGCATGTTCACTCTCGCTCTTTCTATACATATACAGTTGAAGAGGGGGCAGAGGCTTTGGAGGAGATGATCTCGCCATTTGCCACTCCAGCCTCTTCAATGCCAAGCTAAAGCACACAAACACACACTCGCACCATCCGATACAAAAAAAAGCCAACCGTGGCTTGGTAATTCTCACAAGAGACACCTAGGGGCTGATCGGTCCATGGGTGCTTAGATAGCACAAAGAGAGGTGGAAAACTCCAAACTCTGGCAGGCTGACCTTGTACAAGAGCATACATTCACCGGGAACAGGAGGGGAAAAGTCTTCGTCCGGTGCAGGAATATCCTATCTCACCAATTCGAGCCGGGACTTACCTACGCACTAAGTTAGTTTTTCGTCCTAACTATTTGGAGACAGCACATGTGATTGAACGAGAGTGTTCGAGCCATTGGACTCCTAGGAATTCTCGGCAACTGAAGCACTCAGCCAGGGCTATGGGACCATTTTGTGGCTGATGGTGAAGTTGCTTTGCTTTTACATTGACTCATGAGGCAAATATTTTGGATCGAGGAACCAACTGTGTGTACGTATCAACATGAAACACACAGGTATCTTACAACTGACAGCCTTGTTCGAACTTCCATGTCAGCGAGTTCTATCTTTGAATTGTAATGGGATAATCATAAATTGTTTCGTTCCTTCTCCTTAAGTACGAGTTATAAGAAAAGAACATTGCTGACTCGCCTCTTGATTCAATTCAACAAAGAATGGAAATGTTCCCTGACAATAAACAAAGTCAGCCTTGATGGTGCACCTTTGTTCCTTGTTTTGAAGTCAAGTTTCTGAGTTGCAAATCTTTGAGAAAATGAACTTTCATTTGCATCTGAAGAGAAGTCTTCCATCAAGTCTGTCACAACCAAAGAATGGGGGAACAACCAACGACTTTACCTTCAGTTCAGGTTGTCTCGAAATACGCCCTTCACTTGAGTTGTGGGCGGAAACAGATCATTTTGATTGGGAACAATCGATCCTCCAACGAGTCTGAAAGTTGAATCCAATTTCCCATTGGGACCAATCTGCAGGCATCGGTCGTGGAAAAAGAAAAGTTGGCCCATAAGGCCGTGCCCAGACGGCCCTTTTCCCAAAAGAAGCTCTCTAACCTTCTGAATCGGACATAAATATAGTGAGCTCATAAATCAGCCCTCTTTGGTGGATCGAGAAAAAAGTGGTGAAGGGGTAAAAGGCGGCTCACGACCAAAGTTCTGATCACCGTGTATGGTAAAATGGCACACTACCCTCGGTAATTCAAAAACAAGTTTGTTACACCATTGAAGGCCAGGCGAAGTTATTCTCCGTCTGAGATCGAGAAATGTCATCATGCACTATGGAATGTCTTTCAACAAAGGCAAAAAGATATGGTGCATTGAAAGGATTTAACTCGTTTATCTCGACGGATGCATCTTTAGATCAAAACAAACGGTTCGAGCCCATAACTCATCGGGAAAAATGTCATGGAGATCAAACAAACACCAATGCGTGTCAACCTTGATCTCAATTCCGGTTCAAATGTGGCCAAATGACTGGCTAAATTCACTTTTGAAACTCTGCAAGATTTTTTCATGTTTGAACCCCCAATGAGCCAACTACAGTACTTTCCCTGTCGATCCTTTTTCTGGTTCGCAAACCTCGATTTGGATCTGAGAACATGGAACAAAAGCGTTTTCAAAGCGAATTTGGAACGGGAAAAAGAGGAAATCTATTAGGGAACAAATCTCCGGGGAGCTCGACCAGTAAAGAGAGGATGCAACTGGAAAATAACGAATCCAGCCCTCCAAATCTCTTCAGCTCCACACAATCCCAACCAGGGTAAGAAGAAGCAGAAGGAGAGGAGGAAGACTGTATAAAAGGACCGAAAAATAGATTGAACGAACTCAGACTTTGCCTCTCTGTCCAATCTGAATGGAGCGGAACTTTTCCATCTCACCAAGTTTTGAGGCGTACGCAGTGGAACAAGGACAAAAGTGCCGTACTCCTTCCGCCATACAACTGATATTGAAATCTTGACACGGAGGAAAAGGCTGTCGAGATTATTCTGAATGTGGCAAGAGGCAATATGATTGTTTTTCATTTCTCTCGGTAACGAAATCAAAATAAGAAACCCTCTCGAACACGCAGGTCAGAAGGAAAAAATCGTACATTCACCTCTCTGATCCACGATTCCCCGTGAGTTGGGACAGCATTTTTTTAGAGAAGACGAGTGGGCAGTTAACAGTCATTGAAAATGAATGACTTCACGGAAATCTTGCGAGAGCAAAAATTGATATTCTTGGCGCCATCTCGGTAGACTAATGATATTATCATTCCGAACAAAAATATTTGACTTTAAATATCAGATACATCAGCTTCACCCACTTCAACCTCTGCGTACTTGTCGGTGAAATTCTGAAGCGAGACCTGAGCAGCCTTCAATTTCATATCGGGCTTGATACTAAATGAAGCAATGGAACGCTCGGGTGCAGTTCTTATTCAATGGCGACTCCTGTTATGTATGGGAGCGAGCTGGAATGCAAATGGACTTCTTGGGGGCAATATTTGCGCATGAGGTAGCAAGCATGGAATTCGGGTTTCCCCCCCGAGTTTCCAATGTGTAGAGAAAGAATTAGTTCCAAGAGGTAGAAAGACGATTTTATCTTGGTTTTCTTGAAAAATGATCGGGCAACATGTTCCTAACAAAGCGTAATCGCTTTGGCCAAGACGAACGAACCGGTACATGCGATAAATATTGAAATATTGGTAACATTTGTAATGCTTGGAGCCATAAACTATTTGCACCCTTTTGCAATGCTTTGAGAAATATCCTAACTCCTTGAAAAATCAAAAGGTAGGCTTTAAGATACACAATCACAATGACATTCGATTCTTTAACTCCATAACAGGATAATACATTATAGCTATGCTAATTTGGCTAAATCTGGGGTATATTTGCACCTTTGGAACACTTCAGGTAAACCGAATTCAAGTCAGATGCAAGTTGTACAATTCTTGACAGCAGTAAACCGATCCAATTTGTCTCCAGATTGCTTTGCTCAATTAAGAAGTCCGAAATATGGCACCAATAGAAATGACAGCAATTGCTTTCATGAAAGAATTTCTAGGTGAGATATTTTTTATCGAGACCCCTCTGGGACAACGCATAACAACAACAGAACGTGGACTTCTTGATCTCTTTAACAAACATGTCTACTTTGAGCAGGATTTTTATGTTGGTAAACAGTGTCCCTTTGAAACCAAACAAACCCTTTCTGAGTCCAATGAATCATAGCACACCCTAGTGGGCGTTTTAGCCCCATCGTTGTCTTTATCAACTTTCAAGGAGTCCATTAGGAATTTGATCGTGACTGAGGTGAGGCAAAACTTCGAAGCTTCCGCCGATATTCTCGAATAGGCGCCTATCCCAATGACTCCATTCCAGGAAAAAGAAACATTCATAACATTGAGCGACAAAAACGACACCAGATTTGTCTCAATGCAATTAAGCCTCAATTTACTACGATGCTCTAGAGAAGAAATGCGTCTCTGCAAATTCAACCTTAACTCGCGATTCTACCCATAGAGAGCAGCAGACGACCACGCTAACATGATTGGAAAGCAAAAGACCCACACAAAACCTTACCTGAAATGCCCTCTAGCGGGCGATTTGTGCAACTTCTCATTGGATCCAAGAGGCACTGACGATGAGGGACCACTTGTATCTGGAGTTGAATTCAAACTAATAGCTGAACTGGAAGTGGGCATCGAATGGTCGGGGTTGTCACCGGGGGGTTGCACTTGAGAACTAGAGAGAGGCACCGGAGGGAGGGACACCCGAGTTTGCGGATGTTGAACTTCTCCTAGAATGAGAGAAAAAAAAACGTACGTCAAATTTGAAAAATAGTGTTGGAAATGAGAGATGTTGAAGTGGAAAGCGAAAAAGGTCCGAAAAGTTGCAAAATGCTTTTACCCAAGGTAATATGAACAAATTCGATTGTGAATGAGGCCAGCACTCGTTCAGATTCAATTCGTAGATTCTTCATGGCCTATAATTTGACACAGCACTCTCAAAATGACAATTCACGGTGTCATTCTCGTTCGTCTACGTGTTCCTCACTAATAAGGGCTTTCAAAGACATGTCTTCAATTCCAGCGAAGTGATGGATCTGGATACACATTCGTTATGTGGAGTTTCATTGGAAATGATTCGCATGTGTTATGGAACAGGGGTTCCGCAATTTTGTTCCAAAGTTTTCATTCCAAACACTGCCAAAGACACCGAAGTTTTGCTTAGCACTTTGAATTCGCAAAAAAAACTTCGAGAGTAAAAAAAAACCTCAACGTCAATGAGGAAAGCCCTGCATTTCCGTTTTTTGGGCAATGTTGAAACATCAGTTAGCGAGTGTATGGAAGTGATGAGGACAAGGAAAGCAGCCTCTGTTTACGTTTTATTCTTCCTTGCTACTCTTCTGGATGTTTCCGAAAAGTCCAATCAACCTTGATTCAATTCCTTCAACAGACGGCCAACGCAATCACTTCCATGTCCCAGATCTCATGGAAGCAAGATCGAATCAGACACATTGACTCACTGCGGCGTGAACTATAATCGTGTCCATTGCCGTCTTAAGGATCAAAATGACGGCCTTGGTTAAGTCAAGGCCAAGATTAGTGGTTCGTAAGGCAACAAGAAAAATGAAGAAAATACTCTGATAAAAAAAATGCTTTTGTGTCTCGACACAACTTGATTTGAGAATTGAAACGTACATGTCCAGATATTTTTTGGGGGAATAGGGAGTTCTGCTTAGTGTTGGGCTGAGTCTCACAGGCTCTGACTCGAACGAATCTTTCATTTTTTTCCATAACTAACGGAATTGGCGGTATTCGAAATAGGTGAGTATTTTCTGGTGTCTGTAATGATCAATCAATCAAACAACCAACTAACCAATTCTGCCTCCCTGAGATAACCCTCGCCCTTCAAATCTAATTAGAATTCCTAACATAAAGAACTGACGACTTAATTATGGAACAAAGTGTGCCAAATTTTAAGGACATGAATTTCAATGTGAAATAGTTCAGGGATCGAATTGTTATTGTAATATGATCTTATACCTATGTGTAGAAAAGATACCCTCAGAAATGCAATATTTGCACGTGACGCAACGCAAAATATATAAATAGACGGCTCAAAAATCAGATTCGAATTTGAACGATTTCCTTTTCATCGAGCAAAAAGCTCGAGTTCAGATTCGCCTAAACACTAGGAGTACCGAAGCTAATCTCAAAGCTGCACGTCTGTATTGACATCCAAATTGAGCGGTGAGATCAACGATAAGATGTTACACCCGATTCCATAGAGCCACTTATTTCATTAAAAAAATCTGGAAAGTCATTATCAACCTACAAAAAGCATTCAGAAGCTGCCAACAAATCTTTTTGACTCACATGGAAATTATTCGTGCATTCTTTTGACATGACAGAAAACGCTTGATTTACATTTCATTTGATTCGGACGTCCAATTGTTGTCATCAATCATTCAATCGGAGCTATAAATTGGGCATATATAATGGAACGATTTCGCCCATGAATATATTTAGTAACAAAGAAATACCATTTAAATTAGGTGTTGACTATGAGTCAATATAACGATTATGAATAGAATCTTTCAACCGCGATTAAAAAATCTCAAGTTTTGGGCAACTGAAGTCTGATTTGACCTCACTTGAAGGTACGTCTGATGGACGGAGATGAGATTTGAGAAGGAATAAAAAAAGGCCGAAGGAATCAAACTTATCTTTCAAGCAGTTTAAAATCTATGAACAAAATGTGGGTGGAGGATTCATGTTTAATCACACCACCACCTTACTGAGTAACGATTAACGTTGCGTCATTAGATTGAAAAGGGAATATGCGAATGGTGCGTGGGTTAGATTGATGGGGTTCGGAGATTTAATTAGATAATCTACCTGTTGTGATTTCTTTTTTCTCGACGGATTTTGAGCTCTTCTTGTGCTTGGGTTTAGATCGTTTTGGTTTGGCACCAGCCCTCTCCTGATCAATGAGGCTCTCTTGAGAGGATATGTCATTTGAGCGATTCGTTAGTTTGTGAGGGTCGACAGTTTGTCTTGGAATTTGTTCCCGATTCTTTTTCAGTTGAAGTTTTGTTTTGCCTCCCAATCGCTTCGGCTCAGGGACCGTGTCGTAAGCATTTCGCTCCTCGATTACCATCTCCTGATAGGGAGCCCAGGACATTCGCCTTTGACGATTGCGGGTGGGAAGGGAGCCTTCATTTATTATTCCTCCATTGCCACCTTCGAAAGCTTGGAACGACTTCCGTCTTGATGCAGCCTCAGCAGCAGCCTTGGCACGAGCCTCTGCTTGAGCTTGCCTAGCCTTGGCTTTATTGTTCCTCAGTGACACCGGTTTTCTATACAAGGGTGATGTGGGCTTGTTCTCAACTTCAATCGTAGGAGTGGGCTTTGGTTGCCTGAGCATCAAGGACATTGGTCGGTCATAAGGAGGGGAGCCCGATTGAGAGACAGGTTCGAAGTAGGTGGGCGATTCACCCCGAATTGGGATTTGATTATGCATGGAAGGTGGAATTGGAGAAGCATGTGGAGGAGGCGGGGGAGCTGGTGGACTAAGTGGCAAAGGATGTGGAACCCCTGATCCATGTAAATGAGGTGGAATAGGTGGAGGAGACCGGGGCATTTCTTGAATTTGCTTGAATTTATGCTGATGTGGCGGTATTGAAGGGGGCGTACCAGCCTCTTCGGAAAGTGGTGAAGGGACGTTGGACCGAGGTCGTTTGCGGGACAACTCATTTTTGTTGTTAACTTCGCTAGATGGCACGTCTAGTTTAGCGTACAGTGAAGTGGGACGTGTTACGGGAGCTCCATGACCAGATGGCTGAATATTAATATTTCTCGAGTTCATATGAGACTGGCGTGGAGGAACTGGAGGTGGTTCTTCGCCTAATCGACGACTAGGATTTATGTTATTGTTCACAGACATCATGTTATTGTTCACCGGTTCATCGAGGTTGAAGCTAATCGGAGGGTCGTGCATGGAACGTCTCTGGATTTGGTCCCGTTGAAAGTGAAGTCCCCGATTCACAACCCCGGGTTGTTGAGGTACGCCCACGCCTCCTTCCAGAGTAAACGAGGGGACACCTGATGATCCCGCATTATTGGACGAGGGAAATCCAACGAATTCCCAATCCACGCGCTCGGATCCGGCATCACGACGAGAGGCAAATGAATATTTGGAAGACTTCCGTCGAATCTTTGTCTTGAGATTGTTCATCTTGGCCAGAACGCTCGAACCTTCTCCAAGACCAGACAATGAATGACCAGTAACGTTCGCATCAAGGGGCCACACACTGGCCAAACGAACCACATTGGATGATGAGGATGGTCTGCTTGGCGAAGCGGGATTGCTCACCACCATGATGGAAAACAGAAGTCCCAACCTGACAACGATCTTCTCGATTTGTCCGCAGTAAAACCATCACAGCTGTTTAGCACATGCACGGACGAGGTATTTTGTGTTTCCTTTGAGCTCTTTTTTATGGATGGTTCGTGAGGGTCATCGAAATGATGTCCAATTATGGACCAACAAGCAATCTCATAGCTCTCAATTAACAAACCGATATGCCCATTTCGTGGCCTAAATCCAAATGGATATTTCTTGCGACCTCAAAAAGTATTCCTCTACAAACAAAGCACGCGATCGACGGAGCGTTGAAAATGTATGAAAAATTGAATTTCAATCTGAACATGTTCATTTTGAAAATTGACGGGGGGCAAGAGGTGCCAGAACATTCGACTTAAACGAAGAGAGTCTCCTTGCTAAATCAAGGTTACTATAAATGGTAGGAGTGGTGGTGAACCATTTCTAAAGTTCAGAATCACGAGAATGAGAGGGCAACTAGTCGAGTCATTTGGCTTCAATTTCAGTCATTTCCTGTCATCTAAAGGGACTGGGTTTCTTGTAGTTTGAACCTCGTAATTCTCTTTCAATATCAAGTCATGTTGAAGGAGGGTGCGCTTAAGTACATTTTGGCATCAAAATGTCATCTGATGAATGCCACCCGGCCAATTGATATTCAAGCCTGAGGAAACTCATCAACATACTCATCAACCGAAAGTTGGTCATTGCGAGACCATTGGGGATGAGAGAAAGAGCATCCCCAAACAACGGCAAAATCTTGATTGGATGGGTGCCTGAATATCTTACAAGCAAAAACTGATACAATTCCTACTCACTAACGATCAAGAAGACATCTTAAACAATCGGTTGACACTCTTGGAGATTTTGTTGTTTCTGATACCAAAGCTCATTCAATCGTGGGAAGAATAAGGCCAAAAATTGTAACAAACATTTCGTACATCACGTTATTTATGCCGTCACGCATGTAAGTAGGTTCAGACAACACCAAGGGTGGCTCATTATAAACTGTTTGTCCAAAGTATTTCATTCGTTGGTTTTAGTTGAAGGAAACAAAGCCAGACTTTCTTGGCTTACCGTAAACGTTTGAGAACAGCACTAACCTAATTGGAAGTTAAGTGTACAGTTCCTCTTTGGAAATGATTGACTTCAATGTATGATGTGCCTAGGTGGACGAACATGCATTGGACTCAATTTCAGACTGATTTTAAAATGTCACAATTTGATTTATGAATCCGCCGGAGAAAAAGCTATCGAAGAGACCGACCGCTCTTCTTGGTCTCCACTCTTCAAGATATCCATCTGTCGACCGAGCTATTTTGAGGACCGAGCTCTTGATTAAACTAGATTCCACATCATCATCATAATAATAGTAAAGACCAAGTTTACGAGAGTCAATAAAGTGATGGATCAGATAAACTCTCTGGACAGATCTGATAGAAGCACAAACTCCACTCCGAAAACAAATGAGAGGAAATGTCTCAATCTGTTGTTTTAGTTCATCGGTAACTTTCCAAATTGTGTGGAATAACAATGAATTGCACTCTTACCAATTATCCGGATTAATTGAACAGGAAACCACACACACTTAACAACACCTGCCTACACACGGCATAATAACGGATTTCAAGCAGCATAAAACAAGGACAAAGGGAAGATAACGAACACTGAATGGATTCCACATTGGACTTACTCTCCATTTGGAGGCCTGTTTCTGACTGCTCCTTGATTCCATCGTCCCTTCTCTCTCGTTCTCTGGTCGAGTTGTCCTTGTTCTCCTCACCCAAAAAATGGGCCAAGCGAAAAGAACACCGGGAACAAGTGGAACCTTTGGGAACACACACATACGTGGAGCACACTCAAACTGATGTTTGTGCTAGATAATTCATCCCTTATCGTTGACAGACACGATAGAAGCCTACAACTAATTTGTTCATAAGATCTACAGTACTAGCTTGGGCCAAGATCTTAGCCTAATAAAAGTCCCTTCGGAACAGTTCAAGGGCAAACACATAGAACTGCCGGCTAATGGTTCGTTCCCAAAACCTTCATGCACACGAGCATTATTTCAGGACGGAAGCCAAATCTGGTCAAGCGAATCATCATTAGAGAGACCTTTGAGAGGAAAGGCAACATACGGACCAACAGAGGTTGGTCCCTTTCCTGGCCCTCCGGCCAATTGTCAATAATACCTACTCCTACTGCAACCATCATATTCAGAGCAAGAGCCAACCATCATCAACATTCAATTATTCATTGGGCTCACGAGCTCCATTTAGCCCAAGGATCGCACCCAAAATACCTCGAACAACACTTCACTCTGAGAATTCACACAGACACAGAACACCCGATTCACAATGGTTTGTTCGGTTTCAGAATCAACACTGAATCAGAATGTGGTGGTAGTGATGATGATGATGATCACAAAAACGGCAAGTTTCCTCCCTCAACCACCGAAATTCCCATCATTCACCCTCTCGTATACGAACTGATGATAATGGCAGCAGGGCAAGCCGAAAGCCTGGGACCACTCAAGCACCTCTGATACACATTACATAAGTATCGAGGTAGTAGTCAAACACATAGTACATGGGAAGAAGATGTGAGGATGTTGACGGACGATGGCGATGGTTATGGTTATGGGTTGTTGGGAAGCGCGTGCGATGAATGAGCCCGTGGAAGCCGGTTCTGAATTGGATTCAACGGATGATGAAGCCTAAAGCCCCGGATACACACCTGAGCCTTAGCGCTCTACTGTGCTTATTTCCTGCTCCAGTTCGAAGTCCTCTGAGCAATCACACAAGTGTGAGGGTTTTCTTCAACACTGTAGCCAAGCCTCTTTATGAATGAGAGGGCTCTCACGAGGCACAATTGACTCCTTCACAGATTGACACCAAGGGAATGGATCAGCTGCTTTTTGGATATGGATGGGAGTTCAAAACAAATCATCCTCTCTGTAGTCCTTTCTGTCTATCTTCTCTTTTGGGTTCACTACAGAAGGTGGAATCAAGGGGAGGGGGACTTTCCAAAAGGATCTGTGCAATCTTGTGTACTCCGAGCTCGAATTTCACCAGGTTTGCCAATTTAAAGCCATTCCCATGGGAGTGCTTTATATCTTCTTTGATTTGTCTTAATATTGTTTGGAAACATTAAGAGATATGGCAATACTATTGGTGTTAACGAGAAAGGGTGTTGAATCCACATTTACTTATGTGGAATGGGAACCCTGAAAAGGCTCTTTTGGGAAGGAAAGCCAGAACAATGGGAAAATCGATATGAGAATGTGGAAAATCGAGACGATGTGACCAATGCAGCTCATTAGCATATGTTCTCAACATGGATTGGGAGGATGAGACAGAAATGTAAAGAAAATACTTTAACAAGAAGGTTCCAAGTAGGTCACACAGAACGTATGATGGCAATGTCGTCTTTTTTTGGCCACACACACAGAAGTTTCCTGGTCACTTGGTCCCAAGGAACAACGGAACCGGCATTTCCTTCTGGCATTGTTCAAATATTGGTGGGAAGCGAGTCAGTGTTGGGAGCATAGCAAACAAGAACTAATTGGTTCCACCCAAAATGACCAATAAACTCAATCATCCGAGCGTCTTTTGATTGGGTACAATAGACAGGAACGTCACCTCAAAACCGGTACAACCAAACTTGACAACTTGGCAACCTACCCAAAGTGAATGGATGTGTTTTTGCGGTTGTGTGTCAGTAATTAAGAGATTAATTCATCACGGGAAAAACAAACAAGGCCATCCATTAGGTGAACAACACAATCGACATTCGACATATGTAGAGGGGGTACTTGTATCAATGGGAGACTGACAAACACAGACGCCTCCTCCTCCTCTTGCATCAAGTAAACACCGAAATACACACTTCAGGCTATCTTCCTATCTACGATCTCATCAAACAATGGCATTTATGCAATAAAATCACATTTTTTGTGTGACAAGATGAACAATTCTTAGAAGTTTTTGGTTGAGTATGTATCTAATGCATTTAAAGAAGTCGAATCAAGAGTCAGTCAGTATTGTTCTGTTGGTTTTCAACGCTAGAATGTACGGTGTATTGTGGTGCTTCTATCGCAGCTGACAACATGCTGTTCGCACAGTTATTTTTTATTCAAGTAATACTGATACTCCAACAAACGCTTTTGTTAAAAAAAAAATTCTGATCAGACATTACGGCAAATGTCGGCATAAGTGCATGAAATAATGAAATAAGTATCAAGTCGACAAGGAATTTAAGAGTTACGGCATGAAAAAGATGTTTTTTTCTATTTCGGGTGTTTGGGGAAATAATTTGCCTTTCATTTTTTGAGTACCACCTAAAATAGTGGGTTAATGTAAAAGTGATGGAGAGGCTTGCCTTTGTTATGTTTTTAGTCGATCATTGTCATTCCCTGACTATGGAAAAAAGCTCAACCTTAACTTCACCTCCGCATGATGTCGCTTTGAATCGGAGTTGCATTGACGGAGAACAACACTTACGCCATCTCACGAATATATTTTGAACTCATTCCTCTACCAATCGTTAAGTCAAAAATGCAACTCATATTGAGGAAAAAGGAGCTTAATGGCTGTGGGTTGTGAACATTAATAATTTAAAGTGGTACTAAAAATCACTTTGGGCAATAACGCTAAATTTTGAAGTACACCCTGATTGACCGATCAGGCCATTCTCTCAATTGTCATTCATTTTCCTAACAAAGCAACTGTTGCGCATGTGGTTTTTCTTTGTATTGTTTTTATTTTTAGGATCTCTACATTACTTTAATTTTGAACGGATCATGACTTAAAGCGAATAAGGAGGGTTTATCAGGATTCGCTTTAAGTGCATTCCAATTCAAGCACTCTAAAGAGGCCGATAAAGTTACAAACAAATGAAACAATGAAAAAAATCCCTATTACGTATCTCAAAGACATTCAAAACGGATGTCAACGAGTGGGGATTGAACCTTTAAGCATCATCTTACCGTCAGGATTTCCTCTTAATTTCCCCCGCAAGATCCTCTTGAAGCTGCTGTGTCTCTTAATCTGAAGAGCCTTAATTTCATTCAGGATCTGATTTCTGGCCTCGGCAGCCTCTTTGGCGCTCACCGAGAACTTATTCTCAATGTTATTGTTCGTGTGCGTGTCGTTATTATTATTGTTGTTATTATGATTCTGATTCCCACTTCCAGGATTTGTGGGCGAGGATGAGGAATCAATGGACAAGGCCGTCGTTAGCGGCCTTTGTTTCCGTCTCAAAGCACTGACACTATTCACAGGTGATGAAGGGCCTTCCGACTCCTTCACCCTTGGTCTGGCACTTGAAGAGGTCAAATCGGCCGCAGCCGATCGGGAACGTTCCAGATCCGTGCTCATTTTGGTGGAACTAATCACAAGAATCACAATCTCAAGGAGAGAGGATGGAGGTCATTTTCACGGCGAATGAGTGAGTTGTTCCACTCTTGAGGCCCTTGTGCCAAACTCTCCCGGAACAAGGAGAGGACTGATACGACAATCAACCAATAAGCATGACATGTAGCTAACATGGAGGTATTTCCTTCAGAATAAAACGTGTCACGATGTTTACTTAGAACTACCAGCGAGTCAAAGGAATGATCCACGGCCTATGTTCCACTTGGTCCAAAGCAAGTAAAAAAAAATGCCATTTCAAATCGTTCCGGATCCAACTTTGACGAGGATCCCGGGATGGACGAGATACATTTTATACTTTTACTATCCTGCACAAAGACTCTCGTGTTGTTTCAAAGCTGGAACAGTGGTGAAAGCAGCAGCCTGTTGAACCACCTGGACTGTTCCAACACAAACTACTTCCTGCTCACCGACCAAAAAATGCTTCTCAAAGGAAACATCGATTGGCGGTTCATGCTCAGATTTGAAGGGATAAAACACAAAAGCACAATGTCTCTTCCCCAATTTGTACAAGACGCACAACAACTGTTGCAAGTGATTTAGAATTATGAAATTTCTAAGAAGACCATGTGTTGGTCGGGAATGAAGAGTGGAACGTTGTCATTGTTGTTGTGTACCCAAAGTAAACAAGAAACTCGAGCCCAAATTGGATCAATTTACGGACCTGGGTCTCGCTGTCTCATCATCTCTCCGCTAATCTAACTATGTGTCATGATGAAAGTGAAATAACTGGGATTGGTCAGAAAATGACCTCTTAGTGGCCTTGAAAGTCAATGGAACCTGCAGCGAATCCAACACTTAAATTTCATTGTCTCTTGTTTTCCTCCACAATCGTACAGGCGAGAAAGACAATCGTAATACATGCATGCCCCATTACATGAGAACACTTTTTCATATTGCACAAACTTTCAAAATTTGTTTCAACAAAGGCCTCAAGGTTCCATTTCAATGGCCATTATGGTCGAACTTTCCCCCTCAAATTGCGCTCAGGAGAACATACAACTTTGAATGTCTTTGAGCCATGTCAAACACAATGTTGAAGCTGCGTTCATACACGTTATCGATCGTGAAAATGACCCAAACCTCTCACTGAGCACCAACTTAGCCGAGATGAGTCACCACACTACTACACACAACAGTGCACAATCACAAAGGCAAATGGAAAGAGGCTTATGGGTGGATTTTAGGACACCAAGTCACTACTACACTGAATCACTTAACCCACGCAGAACTTCCACTTTGTTTTCTTTTCAAATTTGGTCGAGAGAAAACATTACTGAGGTCATCCTAGTCGAGATGGACTGGTTGGCAGTTTTGCATTCACTCACTCTTAACCCGACCAACTCCAAACTGAGACTGAAGCGGCGTTCACGAGCAAACCTGCGGATACAGGCAAAGTGAAACGGCGAATCGGCCGGCTAAAGCCCGTTTGAGGATTGATGTCCTAAACGTCCGATCCCCCATTTAACGCCAGTCAACTCATGGCTAAATATTATCTACATACAAGAAGACCTTGAATTTTGATTGAGGAATTGGGTCTATATGCTTTGCCCTTTGACCATTTGGCTGGTTGAAGCGGAATTATGTCAAAGTGTACTGCCAATGGAATGTAGAAGATTCGCAATAGTTTCAAAAGCGCTTGAAAATAACAAAACGTTTAACATGGAATCGTGATGACTGATGTACAGCTTGGGAAGCCAATTAAATGGGTTTGATTTCGAAGATGAAGTGTGGGCGATTCGTCCTCTTGCCATTTACAAATGCCAACCTGAGCACTTCGCCTTAAAGAGTGGAGATGATTTGCGTTATGCACAGGTTTCGCCCCTTCCACATCAGTCTTTTCTAAAATTGCGCCAATGTTCGAAGGGTTCTTGGAACCATTACTTTAGCCGATAACTGGGCTCACTCCATACGCTTCCAGGGTATGGCTTTCTCATGCATCATTGATGTATCTTCCTTCTAGATGTAAAGGCTATTCGATCACTCTCAACTTTGGGTTCCCTAACGACATTTTTGAAGCTAAAGGCAAACAGAGAAGCGAAAAGCGTACATATAAGGTACATACGTAGAATACTCCATTGAAAATCCAGAGGAGCGTCGAGTAGGCGTCATAGTCATTTTAGTGTACGTACATGTTCTTGTAAGGAACGTGTGGATGATGGTGTGAGGGCACATCTCAGCATTACCCAGCATCCTTCCCTGACTGGTTGATCTCCGGTAAATGCCTTTCCACCGGAGTTGGGCCAGGTAAAAATGGGTACAGTACATCTTTGCGTCTCTTGAAAGTACGGATGGATTACGTTTGGTCTTCGTTGGCTCGTGCGTCCTCGTTTAAAGTCATCCTACTGGGTTGCAAATCTACAGCTAAGACCTCTGAATAGAACCCGACCGTGTCCTGTCTTGATTGCCGAATTGAATCCCCAACAAATCTCAAATCACTTTCGAGTACAGGTAGGTGACAAAGCTCCGCAACGAGTCCAAACAATGAAGGAAGAGGAAGACATGGAATTATACGAGTTATTTTCGCTCAATAAAGCTGATATGAAAAGCTTAAAGAGGATTGCCCATCCATATCACCAAACTCCAAGCCACGTGTTTGAATGCCCTTTTGGGTATAGAAGAGTAGCGATACGCAGATCGAAGGGAGAGACAAAAATCTACTCCGTCATTCTCGGAAAGATCATTCATTTTTCATTGCACGACCATCCAAGATTCGAGATGTGTCATCTGCCCACTTTATGATCATTTCCAAGTTAAACTTGTAGTACCAACAAGGCAGAATGGCAAGTCAAAAGGCTATTGAGTGGATGTGGGCAGCGGGGTGTGGGTATTGGCCTACTCGTTTTCATCAAAGCCCAACTGACATGGGACAGAAGGTCGAGGGGAAAATTGATGGATTTTCTAGCCCAGTGTGGACACTCGTCTATTTTTGACTATGTTTGCATGTCCGAGGCCCATAATTCAACATACCAGACAACACATGCATCCACCATCAAAGTAACCTATAAAGCTCCTTAAAAGAAGATTGTGGTTCACGAAGGTTGCTTTCCTAATCCACTGAGAGAGAAAGTCTGCCTGCACCTGCCTTATGTCGTCGAATGACATTGGAAACCAAACTATTAATGTCTACCAGGATTCCAATCAGAAGTAGGGCTCAACGGGTGGCTCAGAAATCGTCGAAGAAATTGGACCACCTCTTTCTACGTCAACTAGTATCTACTTTTCTACTCAGTGCTTTTCCTGGCTCCAATAGCATGTCAAGGGATATGGAATAGATGTTCTTGTCGGTAAGATAGATTACAAATTTGAGCTCCTTTTATTGGCGAATCTGGCAAGATAACCTTTTTCAAAGGGAAAAAGAAGGAGTAAGATGGAGAGGGAAACACGATCAGAGCCGCTTATCTTGGGGCCCAAAACTATGCTTGCTTTTGACGAAGAAGACACGATTTTTATCATAGGCCGTAGGCCAAGGTCGATCTTGACATTTGACAAACCAGACAGAAAAAAAGAGAAGAGAAGGGAGCCTTACTAGAGTAATTGGAGATCCCGCCCGATTGATCCCATTGATAATATAGGGGTTTCCTCTTGGCATATGGACAGCAATATTGAAAAAGAGGCCTCTTTTCCTCCCTTGGGATGCACATGACCTTTCCAGCAAGGCTCGTTGCCATTTATTATTAGTGTCCTACACTCGTCCCTGGCGTCAAACTCAGAAACTAGCATCACTCGAAATATGATTCACCAGGCTTTGCAATAGGAAAACATTGTGACCGTAAACCTTTGCCACATGCAAGCCTTTGAAACTGTTACAATATTTCTCGATCATTTTATGGTAATAAGTTAGTTAAGAAATGGCAGTCAAAGGCACTCAACAGTTCAAGTAACATCAAAGGTTTACTCAATAGTACAACTATGGTCATCAACACATTTCTTCCAACCAAATTCGTGACCTTCTCAGTCCAGAAAAATGTTTTGGTGCTAATGAGGACCACTGTCAAGTTAAAAAAATAAGAAAATTCAGATGGCTCTTTCTTTACTTTTCTTGCTGCGCTGTCGAATACCATGTTGCAGAACTTGAGCAAAATAATAAAGCATGTTCAACTAAATTAATCCCTTAGGCCTTTCTTCAACCACAAAACTTTTATCAAGAGCTGAGAACTTTGCGGTCTCATAAACTAAAATTTGTACATGTACATACTATGTAACAAGAAAGTGCAGGAGAGAAAAGCGGTTGTTCTTACCGATGTCAAACTCGTCTTGGTCTGTGTTAAAGATCCTCAAACTTTCTCGTCCTGGAATGAGAAAAAAAGGAAAAGCTCCCGTGATTAAAAGGTTCTTCATAGCATGCAAATTCGGTGACAGGGCCTTTATTAGGACTTGGTTCTGCGTAGATCAACATTACAAAAACGTCATCTAAGGTAGCGAGAAATGCACCAGGGACAAGCAAAAATAATAATAAGGACCCCGAAATGGCGCATTTCTTCTCGCCAACACGCCAGCCACTTTCTTGTGGCTCAGCTAGACAGCCTTGCAGCCTTGCTTGGAGCAGTTAGTACATGGAACATTAAGGACTGGAGAGATTATTTCTCCTTCCACAAAATTAATTGCCTCAGCCTTGGCAATGAAGAATCGCTTGAGAAGATAGATGGCAGTCGGATGCCATAAAATTTAATTAGAATTTTTCTCACTCTGAGTAACACTCACAAGTTACTTAACCATCTCCTGTCTCATTTGAAGAAATCGATCTACACGAAATAGCTTTTGCCACTGACCTGGGAGAGGTGTCGATGGTTTCCTCAGAGGCAGACCCAAATCCGAAGCAAACTTGGAGAGTTGCGTGGCCTTGGTGACCTTGCGGTTCTTCTCCGTGCAAGGCTCTTCGACCCTGTGCACGAACTTTTTGAGCACATTAAAATCACAGTCTGGAACGAGGATTGAAACCTGACATGAAAAGGACTTGCACCAGAGAGGTGCCATCATACGACAACCTTTCTCTCTCGACCATCACGAGAAGAAGGCTTTTCTCTTGGTGGCCTCTTCTAAGACTTGACGGTCGATTTGTCGTGGTTAAAAGGGTGTACTACAACTACTCACTTTGACAAGCGTATCCTTGGGGACCAATGCCCCAAATCGTTCCTTTGGTGAAATTGCACATAGTAAGGTGTGTGAATTGCTTGAGCTCGAAATTATGGCCTTTCAACGGGATTTTCTTGATGTTTTTGCCAAACAACTTGGACTTCTTGTCCGACAGAAACATCGGACAGCGGTCCAAGAAATTCGCATTCCGCGAGCTTTTGACGTTGAATATTTTGGACATGATCGTGGCCAAACTTGAGGCGATTGCCAGAGTGCGGTTTGTGCAGTGCTCGATATCGTTGCTGAAACAAAGTGCAACAATGGAACATATAGAAAAGCAATGTTGAACCTGCAAGAGACTGGCAAGATCAACAACACCGGGGTTTGTTTGCAATGCATGCTTATGATTTGGAGTAGCGAAACTTTTTATGCATCCCATTACAAGAGTTGCACAGGAGTTCATCAATTATATTTTTGCTTCTAGGGAAGGTTTTGCCTTTGTTTCTGCAAAAAAAAGACAGTTGAGGCTAAGCAAGGCCAAAGATCAGCAGGAGGAGCGTTCATCATCTCTCATTGTTGTTGGTTGGAGCGCGAGAAGAAAAAGGCCGAGTTTTCCTTCCCCTGTCTCATTTCTCCTTCTGCAATGACCTTGTAAAAGCCAAACTACTTGGGTACTAACTGTCTGGGGAGGAAGAAAGGTATTTGGAAACACGAGAAATCTAGGGTCCTCTTCCCCTCAAAACCTTTTCTCTGACTCAAGAAAGAAGTAAACAAGCAGATATTTTTCACAAAAACAGATTATCGGGCCAGTGAACTGGCCTTTGCAAGGACAGATCCCTGTCATTATCCAGAAATTAATCGATAATATATTCATCAAACGGACAACATACCTTAAAGTGTCAATCACAGGGATGAGTTGATCATTGATGACCTGATTTTCCTTGGCTGCATTATCCGCACAGGCCTTCAAGTTGGACTCAGAAGGTCCGGAGAATCGGCTTAAACCTGCCAATCGCTCCGAGGTGAAATCCTCCAATTGAAGACGAAGGCCCTTTCTAGCCACAGAACGAGCTTTCACAAACAGCGTCTTATGCGCTTCTTCTTGATCGAAGCGTTCCTCAAGGGTTCTGCGAAAGTGAAACAATAATGAGTAGTCATATCAGGATTGAGGGCACTTGGGATTTTTGGGAGAGTTTGCGGGACTCGTTTCGAGCCAAAAAAGAGCCTTCTAATCTCAAGGGGTCGTCTACAAATTCATTCCCTCTTTTGCACGCTTTCCTTCTTTCACATCGGGCTTGTCTGATCTCTGGGAAATGATTTGTTATCAGATGACATTCCGCCAAAATTTATCACACGCCAGCCTTCCTCCTTGGGCAAGGCCAAACAAGTCTGAGGGCCTGAAGGAACGAGTCACATTGGATGAAAATCCCGCCCAAATATCGGTTTCTGCAACTCTTTGTCGTCTAGTCAGGAACGGGAAAAATGTGCCTTCAATAAAATGAACCTTCCATGGATCGGACACTTACGAGTTGATTTCGTTCACGATTTGCTCGGTAATGTTGGGGATCTTTAGAGGAGCATCTGGGACAAGAAATGTGGAATGGATTTCGTACGCCCATTTCTGCATGTCTTTCAGGCTTTTGTGATAGTGATCCGGGTCCGTTAGGAGATAGAAGAACTGAAAGATGACGAAAAAAATTAACACTTCATTTTGAAAAAAAGAAATAATCCCTCTCTTGGAAGCGAAAAAAGTCCCAAATTTGATTCAACAGAAAGAAATTATGTCCACTGAAAGCTTTGAATCCCGAGGGAATAGTAAACCCAATCCCATCATTTGAATGTCGTCCTTTTTATCTCCTACATTTTCCTCCTCCTTATTAAAGACTCTTTTCAAGCATGAAAAATGGCTATCTACGCCATCTTTGCCGTGCACTCAATGGAAATATGAATGAAAAATTGACATGAACCCATTCAAGGCAACATGCAATTCCAAGCGAGTTCCAAGGGGCTCAAAAGAGGTGTTTATTATATTTTGAATTTTGATTGAAGGGATAAACTCATGGCTGGAGTTCCTTTCACCCTTTTGGTCTTTGGGCCTTATCCAATTTTCAATTTTTCAGAAGGTAGAGAGGAGAAACAGATTCTCTTTGAGAGACCACAAGTGCACAAGTTTCAGTTGGGTTAGAATTCAAGATCATTGAATATTCCTTGGATGTCAGAAATGCATCTGTTACAGCATAAAAAGGCCATTTCGTGATTCCTCCCGTTTGGAACCATTCTGAAACCATTTTAGACTAGCATACTGAAGCCATAACTGTTAAAAACGACAGTAAAATTAATTCTTTCTCAGCATAATGACTCCAAAACCAGTGGTCCAAGTTCCATAAGCCTGCTAGAGAAATCAAGATTTGAGGTCGTTGAGAAACCGTGTTAGTCGAGCACGGACAAAACAAACCAGCTCGCTACTTGAGGACATGGAACAATAATAGTTACAAGAGTTGGCAATACTCTTAAAGTACCGGGCATTTCCGGTTCCTAAATGAGGGCTCAGCCAATCCATCATGAAGCAAGAAAAGCCTGAGCCCAGACGTTGGGACTTTGGTCCAAGACCAAGAAAGTTGGAACCTCCACAGGACTTGCTCAATAAGTTCAAGGAAAATAACGACACTTACCAGAGCAGCGGGATCACGCTCAGTTTCCATGACGAAGACAATAAACACGGCCAAATGTGCATTATGAGCGATGAGGTCCCAGACGTGTTTGATTACGTCGGGCGCGCTTTCATCTCCTTGGTCATCACAATCATCGTCTTCTTCCATGTTCATGAATCGATCCAGGTTCAAATTGTCAAGGTTTCCCATGTCTAGAAGCCTCGAAGGGGCTGAATTGAAAGGTTGGGGCAAAGAATTCGGGGTTCGTCCACCAGCGGGAACCTGGGAAAGAAGGTCAAGAAGACTTGTTGTTAAACAACGCTTTGGCACCACAGATAAGCTAGTATGTTGTTTTTCTCAAGCTGTGCCAACAATCAATCAAGGATTCACCAGCCTCTCGGTTTGCTAAAAGGGTGTCTGGGGCAAAAACCTTAAGTTAGCTAGCTAGCTCCTTGACCATTCGCTTTTTGAGGCTGCCATGCCATCCATTTCGCTTCCCAAAGATCTTGGACCACATGATAGTCCTATTGGAACCCCGAATTCTGCTCAAGTTAATGGACATACATCTTAAGGTTCAAACGTACTGGAGGAACCTCCTTTTATCCAAATATGGGCAATCGAATAACAGATGATATCTTGTGCAAAAAAAAATTACGGAGTTTTACTTCAAAATTGACTAATCAGGATCCAAAACGTAGGTTACGGGGATAAAGCAATTACTTGGAGGCAGAAAGCTCACTAAAGTGGTGGCATTCCACAGTTTCAGGCTTTTCTACGGCCTCAAGTGAGGTCATTAAAGAAAGTTAAACATGGCAACACGAGTTAACTTCAAGCCCTGGAGACTAACTATCCAATTCTAACGACCTCACAATGTTATGTTTCGACTCAAATGATCTGATTGGACAAAATCGCCATTGCGTGACAACATTAATGTCTCTCCATTAGCGGAGAAAAAGAAATCTAAAAAGGCAAGAGGTACTTAGAGATACAAAGTTGACACTTTGTTGAACTTGAATTCATCATGCTCATGAATGAGGTCAAACAACGCATATCAAGCAAACTCATATTCAAAAGTTCATGACGCAAGGCCACCAGATTAGAGCAGAAGGACATGAAAGCATGCACAATGACTAACTACAGGATGTGGTCTTCATCTGAAGTACTTTCGGTGCCTGAGGAAAGCGTGTCCCTATTATTACAGTCAACTACTTAGGTGCGACACCAAAGAAAGTAATCGCGGTTCCCAAAGGCCTCTCAAACACACATGAACTTCGAGCAACGAGTGTTCCTTCCGGCCTTCGACTGGAATCAAGTCCAATTGGATCAAGGTGGGCCCATATCGTCTAGGACCCAAAGTTAAGCTCGTTTAGTCGTCAGTTGGACCTAGGTCTAAGCAAATCTGGATTTATGGCCGAATTCGCCATTCTGTATTAGAACTCCATGGAACGAGCGAACGCTACAAAACAGAATAGAAGAGCGATCGCTTCCGGAATCCATTTCTCCGTAAGGGAAGGCCAATTTGCGGCCTTCGAATCCTTCTCGATTTGAGTTTTCCCAATTGGGTGGCACTAAGGAATGCCCATTGAATCGTTAGATTAGGCTTGAGCAAGTCGACTTAAGGTTGCAAATTCCTTCATATCAAGCCTGCCGAGTGAAAGGCATCTTATTTTACGTACTGGTGCTGGCTCTGGATCGTCTTTTACAACTTGGATTTCAATTGGCGTGCACTTCTTGGACTTGGCGTTGATATTGTTTTTCAATTTCACGTTGCTCTTGCGGTTATGAAGGGACTTCAGAAAGTCTGAGGCCATAGAAATCGTATTCAACACAGCGGCAGCCGCCATCTCGTCCGGGGTTTTGAAATCCTCATCGGACACTTCATACAAGGAAACAAAATGGTCAAGACTCGACTTTAGCCCGGCAAAGAAATTGAGCTGTCCCTTCATGAACCTTGAAATGGGTGGGGCCCAATGATTGAAGGAATGACTTTTGTGATTCATGATTAAAGGGTAAGTACATCGGGCTACAAGGATCTATAAAAGTCTCGTAGAGAGAAGAGAGAACCAGTCTAAAGGAGTCTTGACCATTTCTGGGAAGTGTGAAATTTGCAGTCGGCTGCGGCACGCCAGAAGTGGATTGGGAGCGTTGATGTCCTTGCAATGAGCTAGTCTTGCTTGTGGAAGTGGGAACTACCACTGGATCCGTTCGATCAGATTTCCTTTCCGTGTTGGATGTTCTTCTTCTCACACCACTTGATCTTCGGGTGCCATTACTTCGAGACAAGCCTTTACTGGGTGTTCTGGTGAGACCTGTCATTTGGCTTGCACCTTCAAGACTCATTCTGCGAACTCGTTCTTCAGCCATGCTGTGTCGCTTCACTATGGAGTGGATTTCCTCCTCAGGATTCATCTTGAGAACTTCCACATTAACACAATGAAATTGAAAGCAATCGAGAAGCACTAGCTTGCGAGTCTGAACATAGCCCGTAACTTGACTTATCTTTGCCAGTCTAATTCTTGTTATCACTTCTAGGTAATGGCTAGCTGCTCGTTCGTACGTGTGAGTGTGTGTGTGCGTGCATATTACCAGGATTAGAACTCCGATTACTTATTCTGTACACGAGGAAGAGCCCTCTGATCAATAGTAACCGCTAAATCAGAAATGTCAGCAAATGTAAATAACCAAACCCGGGTCACTTCTTGGAGACAAACGGCTATTTTTTTTGGCGCAAACGTGGAACAGCTTACTGAATGAAACCATATTAAATCACTTGATTAAGAGACGACAGGAACCAACACAGATGTCCTATGCTATCAGCGCCGTAAACATTTGCATTTATATTGCTTCATCTTCTTCTTCTTTGGTTATCAGTAAGATGTGTCATGCTTGTCCACAAGGATCGGTGGCAATGATTGCGAATTCCATGTCCAGATTGGAATGAAGCCACTCTGCCCCATAATTACATACAAGAGATACTACTACATTTTGTATTGTTTGTACACAATTTTATTACTCTAAACAAAGAGTCTTGAAAATCAGAGACTCTTTGAGAACACTCCTAATCTGAATGGGGCGTACTTCAACTCACACTTTGTTGATAGGCCAAGGGCACGTGATGACTATTCAACCTACCTCATTCGTTGGCGATCCAATGACCATAGGGCTTTCAACCCGATCCCGATAAGGGGGAGGGGGCGTTCCCGGTGGGGTTTCATATCTGGGACTGACTCGACCATCTCTTCGGCCAAAGCCAAACCAGGCTCGAGATGAGTCCAAATTGAAACTGGAGGAGGACGCTCCATTGCTTTCACTGAAGTCAATTAGACTCGTCGGACTTGACTTGGTTCGTTCGTGATGAGGTGTCTTTGGTGAGGAAGCAGAATTGGAAGGCGTGTTGTTGGCTGATCCAAGACTGGCTGCATTGTTTGTTGAGTTGAGACCCACCTGAAAAGTCGGATAAATAAATCCCAATGTTAGTTTAGTTTCAAACGCTCGGTCGCGGACCGACATTTTTTTCTCTCTCTGGAAAAATAGCGGCCAAAGGGAAACCAAACGACATTTGAAATGCCCACTTCAGCCTCTCTCTCTCAATGGGGTCCTCTTCCGTTCGCTGAGGTTTGATTTATGGCCATAACATAAGAGGTGGCCATAATTTTCGTTTTATTCTCCCCCCTCAACCATTTGGAAGGTGGTTTTGACAACCAAAGACTGTCTGTGAACTACATTCATGTATAAAGGGACTCTGTGTGCAGCCGTTGTCGTCGACCATATCGAAAATATTGAGATTATGTCGCTCACTTTGTCAGGGATGATGGGAAAACTGGGATAGGTAAATATTCATAGAATCTCTTGGGACAGGTATTCGTTCCTCTAAGGCAAGGCAATCCAGAATCTGAGTCAAACTCATTTCATTCGGCAACAAAAGAAGATCACTACTTTTTCAAAGCTGAGGAGACTTCAGGTTTCACAACGTGATTAAATTTCCGGAAAAATAGCCTGAAGCTAAACTAAGTCCGTTCAAAGGTTCGTAACATGGGGGAAGAAGGTCAAGCTTTGAAGCTTCAAATTCCTCTGTTGATAAGTCAGTCATAACTAATAAGAACCAATCCATACCGAAAGGAGTCAGGCCAAGCAACGTTTCGTCTCGATTCTCACCAAGTTGGTGATCTCATTCCAATGATTGATAGTCTGATTACAAGGGAGGAGAGGCCAAATATAACTTGCCTTCCAATTCCCCACACAATGGGACCTTCACTCGAGTCGATTGGTCGGCACTCTCACTAGCAACTAGAGAGAATGCAAAAGCTAGGAGGCAATGGTAAAGCCTTGTACACCGATGTTCCAAAGGGGGAAAATAATTGTGGTTCAGTCTATTCTAAGGACGATTATGCTAGCTGAAAGTATGGAGTCAATTTGCAAACAACGAGGTACCAGGATTATGGTACAAATGCAATGGAGAGCAACCCCAACACATTGATATTTTTTGTTTCAAGTTTTGGACCCATTATCAGAACAGTAGTTCTACGTATAGTCAAAGAAATCGCAAAGAGCGAAGAGAGCTTGAGATTAAGTGTCTTCAATTTGAAGAGAAAGAGCCTAAAACCCCATAAGGATGCCCATATCTCTCATACGACTTGTTCTCCAACATAAATCTCCCTTGGTTGGTCAAGTCTTCAAATGCTACAGATTATCCTAGAAAGGGATGGTGAAATGAGCTGAAAAAAACTTGTCCTATACATGAAAGTTTCTTTCCCTCATTTGATCCCAACAATAACGCACAAGGCCACAGACCCACATTGTGGTACCACATTCCATGGCGACAAGGGCTAATTTGGGCTCGGCTTTTTTACTTCAAAGAATGACAAAAAGGTCATATTGGGTTAGAGTGTACGCTAAGTATGTAGGATGAACCAAATCATTCCTTGTTTCGAAATTGGAAAATATAAACAACGATGATTAATGCTCAAAGCTTAGAATACCTACTTCTTCAACTTGAGGCTCTTTCACCTGTCATTAAAAGGTAGAAAACAATGTGGCAGAAGAAGTTTTTATTTGAAGAATTGGGCAGATATCGAAAATCGATCCCCAAGGCGTCAAACCGAGCGTATCAATTGGAAAAGAAGAAAAAGTCATTCAAATTATAGGCTTTCCGAGGTCCGGACTTTCCCCTATGGTGTCAGGAGTTGGCCCAGTCTTTCATTTTGGCCTTGTCTTATCAGCTGAATTCAAGCAAAGCTCATTTTGAAAGATTAATAGTTACACCACGTTTTAAGGATTGTAAATAAAAAGTAATTTCAGAGTTGTCCAATTTGAAATATTTTTTGGGCAGCTTCAGACTCCAGGGACAAAAAAATCTTTGAGAAATTTCATTGTTCCCTTGGATCCACTAGGGCCCAAATATCGATTCATTCTGCGATGAATGGAATCTTCCTTTGAACCGAGGACGAGGGAAAGAAATCCCGAAAGTTCTCCGGGGTGTCCAATCGCGATTTTGTCAAGGTTGGCAAGCACGGTTGTCTGAACAACCACGACTCAAAATGAGACCTCATCTTCATGCTAACGATGGAAGGCCACATATTCCGGAGAAGTGAAAAAAACTGAACGGCAAAGCGTCATATCTTTCTTCTCCTCATCTTGATATAATACCTCCTAAGAGATTCGTGCGATAATCTCGCACATTTGTCACGTCCAAGCTTCCAACGTTCGTCAACGTCTGAACCAATACGTTGCTACAACAAGCCTCGAGCCCTTCGTTAGAGTAACAGAAAGAAACGTTGCCATTTTGGACCATTCTTCGTCCTTTCAACTCCGCCAAACTAGCAACGTGGACGACTCTACTTGAAGCAATTTGGTGCACGCAGCCCCACGTCGTTTCAAGGGATTTCAAGCGCATACGAAGTCTAATAGGAGAAACATCCTTCTGTGTGTACATATATGTACTGCCTGTATCCAGGATCCCCAAGTGGCTTCACCACCAGCCCGTAGCAAAACAAGGCCACATCCACAGGAAGGGAAAACCGAAGGGCAAAGAGCCTCTTCGACGCGAATTCAAAGTCACGGCAAAGGCCAAGGCAAAAGGCCGTTGGGCGCTCATCGAAGTGCAAGTCACAAGTGGCTTCTTCTTTGCTCGTATTTCCCATACTCGTTCACTTGCGGCTCATCCTTAACCGAAAAAGAAGGCTGAGAGGAAGCCAAAGTCGAGTTGAAACACTGGTTTCGGGAGTGAGAGGATCCTCGAGAAATTGGGCAAAGCTTGCACAAACCATGTTGTGGTAGCTCTGTTATCATCATCATTTTTACTATTATTACTATCTTCATCATCTTCATAATCAGCTAAACAATTCCTCCTTGGTGGTTGGAGACGGCTTTCAAGAGAAATTGATGGATTTCAAATGTTTTCTTTTCAGCTTCTTTGTAATCTAAAAATGACTTGGCATAAGAATCGTATGTTATTAAGCCTTTTGGTGTGACAATCGCAAAAGCAACACATAGCCAACAAATCAAGCAACTTGGCTTTAGATGAGCGGGCTTTGTCAATTTATGTTGCTTTAATCCACCCTTAATGCCAACAAATGGACTTGATCAGAGCCCGCAGTTTCTGGAATAACAGTTCATTTTGCTCAATTCCGCCGGGCTACAAAGCATTGGCTCCCAATGTTGGTGCATACGCACACAATCGGGCAAGGACTTGGTGACGGAGACGGTGAAGGTGGCGGTGGTTGTGGCCGTGGCGTTGGTACGAGTTATGCTACAAATTTCCTCTGCGATGTGAGTCGGGGAAGCGACGAAACAGTCTTCGGCGGGCCGTAATCACAAGGCTTGGAACTGTCTAACGTTGAAGACTGAAAAGGCCGCCGACTCGAGAAGGCTCAGAGGGATGATGATGGTTGGCTGGCCTTGATAGAGAAGGTCGGCTGCCTTTGGCGTCGTGGTTGGCCCAACGCTTTGAGCTCAACGCGAATGCAAGAATGGTTCGGAAATCAAGCGTTGTTGTCCTCGTGACAGTAGTTGAACCTTGGCCTTTGCCTTGAGCGCCCACTGTTTCTGTTCTTGGTGTCGCACTGTCTGAAGAGTAACAGAAATAGTTCACCTTTGGACTGAGGCAGGGAACAATTCAACATAACTCGAGGAAACCCCTCGATTCCGCGACTTGTGAAAAAAGGGAGTTCCAAACCAGTCTGAATTGTGTTAGTGTCAGAAGCAACTTTCTTTTTCGAGGTCTCGGACAACATTTAAAGTTGGTTAGAGTGAGTGGTTTACAAGAATTGATTTGAAAAGAAAAAGAAACGAGTGCAATTTCGTGTTAAAATCTCGGGATCCACTGCAGCTACTCCATGTTCAACACAAGCTCAACGAACTTCGTTGGCGTTGTTACTTGGTTGAGATCAAGAATACCTGAGATTATAGGGACTCTAGTGAGTGACTTCTCGGCATGAATAACGTGTACCATCGGTTTCCATACGCTTCAAACACCTTGATCTCTATCCTCCGCTTAATCTGCAGTGAGGTCATTTTCCAACCACTGTTTCAAAGGCTCTCGAGTTGCTTCAAGTTGTGCCTCTCTACGCTCCTTGGTCCATCTAGTAAGGCCATTCCAGGAGAGAAAGGAACGTAAACCACCCACATTCGTATTAAGTTGTTCTAGCTTTATTCGTTGGCCTGAAGCAGTCTTTTGCTCTTCCCCAAAGGCTTCAAGAACACGTTCCGTCTCTCTTTTGTCAGCTGGATTTTGCTTAACCGTTTGTGTTTGCCTTTGGTCTGCTTGTGATCCTTTTTCTCAAAGCAGCACCTATTTTCTCAGGATCGAGGTGAGGGAAATGAAGAACAACAAACTACCCAAATGGCAAGTTCACAATGACGTGGAGATCATCAATTGGAGCAGAAGAAGAATTGTTAGAGCTTTGCGTCTAGGTTTCTCTAGGGAAAACTGTTGCACTTAAGAAGCTCTTCTACTCCGTTTACACGCCGATTCGTGGAGTGAAGAAAAAGCACAGATGAAGTGAATACAGTCAAAGTTTCTTTGATTAACGATAACAAACCTTAAAGCGCTCTAATCAGTCTTCCCCTACTTCAATCGCAGAGTGACTCGCCTCTGCTCAAGTTGCCTCCCCAAAAAGCCCTTTCCGTTTCTCCGATTTGCATGTTTCCTTTCGATAACAAGCCTAAATGTAAGAACAATCCTGATGAGTCAGAACAACAACAACATCTTTTACGTTGTCTACCATTGCTGCCAGAATCCTTGGAACGACAGCAGGAGAGAAATAACAACAGCATCCTGATCAATCATCAACACCCCGTTCTTGGCCAACACTCCACCCTCAATCTGGCGTCTGGAGTGAGAGGAACCCCTCCTCCTGAGGGTTCCATGTTCTCTCGGGGAGGGATGGGGAGGAAGTCTGCTCGGAATATGCTGAAGTCGACCTTTGGCTTGGCTTCAGTGAACCATCAGTATTCCGAGAAAGAGCGCCAAGTTCTGAACTCGTACCAAAGCCTTGAGTACCTTCCACCTCATTCCAAGGTCTATCGGAACTGGTTGCAGCAACAACCCGCCAGATTGGACTGGGATCGATGGCTTATGATGGGTCTGATTGGTTTCTCGGTGGGTATATTGGGCTTCCTCCTCCATCAGATAATTGATCTCATTTCGGAAGCGAAATGGGAGACTACAAGAGAATTCATTCAGAAAGGTGATTTCAGTTCAGCTTGGCTGTGGACATTTTCGTATTCGCTCGTGTTTCTAGTAGTTAGCACGCTCCTGGTTGTCTACCAGCCAGCAGCAGCAGGCTCGGGTATCCCGGAGATCATTGGGTTTCTCAATGGCACCCGAATCAAGGACATCTTCAAGGTGCAAACTCTCATAGTGAAATTCCTCTCGTGTGCTTTTGCGGTTGGATGTGGCATGCCAGTGGGCTATGAAGGACCCATGATCCATTTGGGGAGCCTCGTGGCCGCCGGGATGAGTCAGTTTAAGTCCGCCACGTTCGAATGCAGCCTGCCTTGCTTTGCTCGCTTTCGCAACTCCGAAGATCGGAGAAACTTTATCTCTGCCGGTGCAGCCGCTGGAATTGCATCGGCTTTTGGTGCTCCCGTGGGTGGACTTCTCTTTGCCATGGAGGAGGTATCCTCGTTTTGGAAGAACAAACTCTCGTGGCAAGTGTTCTTCTGTTGCATGACAGCCACATTTACCACCGATCTCCTCAACTCTTCCTTTCATGGTTTTAAGTACCGAAATGATTTTGGTTTATTCCGCACCAAATTTACATCCAGAGACTTGGTGGCCGTTAATGTGATTGCTGTGCTTCCCTCGATTGTGATGGGCATTGCTGGCGGCATAATGGGCTCTCTGTTTACCAAAACCAATCTTGCCATCGCCAACTGGAGGAGATCCTTTATGGAGAAGGTGAAAGGCGGCACGAAAGCTAACCTCGTTCGAGTGCTGGAACCCATTCTTATTCTAGCCATTATGACCACCATTCATGTGTATCTTCCAAGTTACTTGGGTTGCAGTAAAGTGGATTGCATCTATAATCCCAAGCCCAATCATTCCGTCTACACTGATGGTCCCAATGAGTGCTTCCCGACTCACGCCAACGACTCGCGCATGGAAATTGATTTGGTGGAGTACACTTGCAAATTCACCGACACACCCACGGGCAATAACACATTTCACCGTCAAGGCAGCTACAGTGAGTCTGCCACGCTATTTTTCGGCACTGGGGAGCAGGCCGTGTATCATTTGTTTTCCAAACACACTCATAACCAATTCAGCTACGCAGCAATGAGCTCCATGCTTGTGATCTATTTTGTCATGGCTTGTTGGTCTGCGGGAACGCACATGTCCAGTGGACTCGTGGTTCCCATGTTACTCATTGGAGGGCTCTATGGACGCATGGTCGGATGTTTGTTCGTGGATGCCTTCGGCATTCAAACTCATAAATATTGGGCCTGGATGGATCCCGGTGCCTTCGCACTCCTGGGCTCTGTCTCATTTTTTGGCGGTGTGACAAGACTGACTATGTCGTTGACGGTTATTATGGTCGAGATTACCAACGACATCCACCAACTTCTGCTCATAATGATAACCATCATGGTAGCTAAGTGGACTGGGGACTTCCTTTCTCATCCGCTCTACCACGCTCTGCTCGAGTTTAAATGCATCCCTTTCCTTGGACACGAGCCCATGCTCATCAAGAATGACGGGAGCGTTCTTAACCTGGATCTCTTCACCGCTCAAGACTCGATGACGAAGCCCGTCAAGACGGTTAATATGTTTGCGTCGGTTCATAGTATTTGCAAGGTGCTCTTAGGTTGCACCCATTGTGGCTTTCCTGTGGTCAAATCGTTGGGCGAGAAGCTCGAGAACACATTTTGCGGTGAGATTACCCGACTCGAGCTCCGCAACCTCATGACACGCCCAGAGCTATTCATACGGAAAACCGACTTCAACACCACAGTACGAATGCCACACGTTTCCGACATCATGCACCCACACTTCCGGGTGAGCAAGAAGTCTCCGCACCTTGCCACTGATGAATTGCTCCAACAATACATCAACGAGGAGACTTACAGTGATTACTTCGTGAACCTCTCGCCGTATATTAATGACTCCGGAGTGTCGGTACCTCTGCACTTCTCCCTCCATAGGGCCTACATTCTCTTTAGGACGTTGGGTCTCAGGCACATGACAGTGGTGTCACACACAAATCAAGTGGAAGGCATCTTGACTCGCAAAGATCTCATGGGATTTGCCATCGAAGAAAGGCTCGAGAGACTCTTGCGTCATCCTCATCGAAAGCTGAGTCGCTCGGTGGTCCTAGCCCTCCGGAAGAACTATGGCCAAAAATTGAAACAGAAGCCCACCTTCCCTGGGATTGGAGGAGGCATTACTGGGACTGGGGCTCCTAGCGGTCCTGGGGGTGGTTTTGGTGAAGCCTTTGCCGCCGGTGGTGAAAATGAAAACGGCAACAATACCACTTCGAATGGAAATGGAGGCTTCAACGGCACACCCACTGCAGGGGAGGGCAACAACGCATCGTCGGGGGACAGCCTACAAGATGCCGAAAATGGCGAGGTCAACAGTACGGCCTCAGAAACAGCCAAGCTCAATAACTACAGCTCAAGAAGGAAACGGTCATCACAAGGAAGCAGCTTAGGAGAAAACTACATGAATCCTAGGAACCATGTCTAAGCTGTTACCTGCCTCCTCGCTTGGAGGCATTCACGGTCTGTCACGAGGCATTTTATCACTCTTCAGAGCCATGAATGGGGCCTTCTTCGTCTTTTCCCACGGATTTAGGAGCAAAGAAACTCTAGCTCAAAACATTATAAACTCTATATACTACCTACACGGCAGGCTTTCCTTTCATCTGATTGAAGGAACTCCTCCTCTCTTTGGCGTTGAAGTTTTGCATGAGACTTCGAAATCGGTTCTTCCTTTCACCTTCATAGTCATTGGGGTTCCTTGTTAAGGATTTTTCTCTCAAAATCAAGATTTGGCCTCACAAGGCAACAAGCACAGCTTAGCAATGGAAAGGAGTACATCCGTTCGCCACCGGTGAGATAATGTCGAATCCTTTCCTGTGCCATTCCATGACACCATTATCCTCTTAAGAATGACAATGAATCAATCGGTGGAGGATCCATTAATCTATGAATGAGTTTTTTGTACTTTCACCCTTAGGCACTTGCGTCCGTCACTTCTTCTTCTTCCTCCTCCTCCTCTTGCCATCCTACTATTCCTACTGCTTCTACCACTATTATTATAACAACCATCATTACACAAAGAGCATTCCAACTACAACAACCTTTGTTTGAGTGGAACGACGTCAACTGACTATTTTCTCTGTCCCAGTTTTGTGAACGCAATTTGGTGCTAGAAATGATGATCTCTGAAGGTCAGGATCGAGATCATCCACGCGAGTTGATAATTGATATGAAGAACGTAATGAACTTGAACTCCACCAAAGACAACTATCTCTCTGTTAGGCATAAATTGTAGTGATAAACATGAAAAACGCCCTTGACTCCGCCACAATACATCTATATTATTTGACAAAAAAATCAATCTCCTTCAAATCGATAAGAAGAAAATATGATGATCCCTTCCTTCCATCCATCGAACAAAGAAGAAATCCAGGTTGACGACACACGAATAAATCATTTTAACACTAATAAATATGTTCCGTAATTAATTATTTTACTCCAAATAGAAAAGTGCCATCTGATAAGAAAAAAACTTCTATGATATACCATATATGCTTATTTAAATGAAGAAATTACATATATTCAATCTCAAGGACACACGTTTTCAGCCTTATTTGCAATGACCCGTAGCTCAATCAAAGACCAACACCTTTAAGAATGGCATACTATAGGTAGACTGGGGTTTGTGACTTCAATGAACTCTCTCAACCCTTTCCGATTTTTCCCGAGAATCATGAGAAATGTCTCTCTCAAGAAACCAAATCCACACACGTGGTTCCTAACCCAACATGAACCATCTTACCACGAATTTGGACCTTAGCCAACCTGATCGAGAGTAACAGAGAGGCCTTAAATTTCCTAAATGAAGCTAAACAAGACGGAAACTTAGGGACTTTTTGAATTCGCAGTCATTGCTCATTGGACTTATTGGATTGTCAGTAAAAGTCTTTGATTTTTGTTGCCGCCCAACAGCAGGAGTCTCAAATAGAATGTTGTTGAACGTTTCATTTGTGAACATTGTTAGAAAATTGAGTTACTTAAAAATCTCTAAAATTTAAAATTGAAGTATTTGTACCTTCGCTTGTCCTTTTGGCACTTCATAGAGAACCTTCAGTCTTCACTACACCTTCATATGGCCCAGGAATGTTGATTGTCCTTGACCTCAAACAAAATAATTAGCTTCATTTCAAGGACTATTGAACAAAACTGATTGTGCGTTTAGAAATCCAAAGTGGATCAATTGTTGAAAGGGACCAGCAACCACTGTCATTAGGGACCTTTAAATATTTTTGATTGTTTCACTAATATCGCGAAAGTTATCTTTGAAAAATAAGAAAGGTTAGCGTGAAAGTAAAGGATAAGACTTCTCACAAAATAGTATTTCTTTGAATTGACTCCAATCGTACAAATTCGACCTTATCTGAGACATTGAATAAACTGCAGTGGATGGAGGATGGTGAAGCACCAACTTATTCATATGATCCACCGTTATTACTTCCCAAGGGACTTGCTTGACCTTTCTCGGCCGGGTCGTTTACTAACTTTGACATAACGATACCCTCTTCAGTCTTTCACTAGTTCACCCTTAAACAAGTTCAAGGTGCATGCTCGTTTGGGCCTTAATAACCAGGCAAAAACCACTAACAGCCCTCAAGCGAGCTCTCCCATGGAATGTTCTCAATTGGTCGTCGATCCGGGTGAGTGCGTCTCTTGCTGAGCCGGCAATTTCAGTCTGCCATATCGAGACATGCCATGATAGACATTGTATTTTTACTTTCGTCCAAACATGCTCAATATCTTCACTGAAAACTGAGGTGAGAGAGATTCAATGAAATGAATTGTCACGCGATCGATAGACTTCTTCATTGATATCAACAGCTTCCCAACGAAAAACACTGACTCGACTTGCTTCAAGTTTGTCAAGTGCTTGGCAACAATCGAGTGTCAAAATACAGGGGCAAGGGAACAGCTGATAAAGTGGACAAAAGCGTCTCCAAATGGCCCTTCTCATCAAGTTTATTCAGGGTTCATGAATATGTGGGAGCCTTCTTTGGTTCCCTCCAAACAGACCTTGTTCCATGCAGAAATGCAGAGTCCTAGAACGATCTATTAATCTTCCAATCCTCTTTATCATTCCCCTTTGAAGACAACCAACAAATTGTATATTAGAGCTGCCAATTATGGGGGCAAGAACACGCGGAGGTTTGAATCGAGATTTCCATTTTCAAACGAAACTGTTTGTTCCAATAAGAAGAAGATATTAGTTAGTGGTTCCTTATTCTTCTTTCAATCGAGAGGCTCCTTCAACCCAACGACTACGCAGAGAGAAAGAAAGCTTCAAGGAGGGAGAAAATTCCGAAATGACAGGAATTTGATCTCCTAGCTTAGACTGTATTCGTAGAAGACCACACCAGGCTTGTGGTATTAGATAGAGTAGATTCGCTTCCACAAATGATTCATTCTGGCAACATGACGAGTTTCCATTCTCGGAAAAGAGGTCTTTCCTTCTGAGGGCCAACAAAAAAGAACGGTGTTCTTCAATTTTTTGGCAATATCGATGCATCATCTACAGGAAAAAGAAAATCCCATTTCGCAAAGTGAAGGGGTCAATAACGAGGAAACCCAGAGAAGAAACAAAAGAGTGCTGGGAACATCCAAAGATTGTTCCACTCAATTTCAACTACGATGGAACATACTTACATGGAATGATGTTTCGAAACCTGCTTTGAAATGATGAGCAAAAGAAAGTAAAAGTAACGTTATTGTCCCCCAAAAATGTATTTCCATAGATGCCTTCAAGAATGAGCAAGTAGAGTTTCTTGGTTCTCAATCTTTCCCTTTACTTTCTAAGGGACTTTTGAGCCAAAAAGTTACTTCAGGAAATGAGATAGGTAGGCCTACCACCAAGTTATATAGAGGGAAAGCAGAGCTTGGGGTTGATCTGAGTTGTATGTGTGTGCTTTAGCCTCCCACTGATGCATCATTAGCTGTCAAAAAGGTGGTAAATGGGAACAAATGAGGCTGACGTTCCCACAGAGAACACTTAAACAAAAAGTCCTCACGAGAGATTAATCACTTGATTCTATCAAGTCAAAAAGGTCTATTCTGTCTATACACGAGCACGCTATTCATCAGAGGGAAATGAGGCGCGAATCTTTGCCTAATTTGTTTGAACAGAATTTGAATTGAATGTAGAAGCAAACTCGAAGAACGTTCGCTACACAAGAATTGGAATGGCTCTCAATGAGTTGGACTTCCTCGCTGGCTCAAGGCCTCTCTTCTCTTCCCTTGACTTTCTTCGTCCTATGGATGGAACAACATTGCAAGCTACGAGAATCCCAATTGCTGATTGTTTACTAAAACAGCTTCAGACACTTCAAGTAAAGAAACCTGACGTGAGGAAGGAAAACAGGGAATACCAAAATATCTTTCAAGAGAGACTCGCGAGGCCCTCAAGGTCCATAATGTCGTCGTTGCAAGTTGGTTTGGAATGACTTTCTCCAACTGCTTTGCCATTCATTTTCAGTCGAAGAAAAAGGGAGCAGACACATGAACCTTTTCACAAGGTTTTTGGGACCCCTTGCCACGAGAGCTTAGAGCCTATGACGGACAGTTGGGCAAATGGTATGGTAGTCACTTTTTATGACATACGAAGGATGTTGGACCACGACAGATTTCGGCACAGTTCCTTGTTCTTATCCACGCTAGAGAAGACCAAGGTCGTTTCCACGTGCAATCAGGAACAGCTTCTACATCGATCCACTGGAAACTTCGAAGTATCAGACAAGATCTAGAGCGTGGAATCTATGTCCTATCAGAGTACCAATCAACCATTCGACAGGATCGAGTAGATAGAAATGCAGATGCATACTTTAATTGAATGAGTCCAAAAAGGAGTCACGAATATGCCATACATGCAAGAAAGACAAACAAGCGGAAGTTCTCATTGATTATTTGTTTACAATCCTTAGGAAGTGCATAAATTGTGAATGCATTTAACAACTTTTATGACTAACCCTCAATGTGGTGGTCCATGCTTCAAGGTGTTTTGAGTTGGACAATCAGAAAGTACGGCAATAAGTAACCTAAGATTTTGGGTCAGTCAATACTTTCGAGGCGAAAGAGAACGAATGGGTATCCAACCCCCAACAACTGGGTTTCTTTTTTCTCGAACGCTGATGAAGGCGTGAGGAATAGTTGTATAGTACACGGTCACTCGAATGGGATTTGTTCCTACCATAATTATGACCGGGGCCTTCGAATTGATATCATTTGGGCCATTACCCATATGTTCCTGATTCAAAGACCATCTATATTACATATAAGATAGCAACACTCTTGAACACTCTTTTGTTGAAGCTACTAGTTGATTTCAAATGAAAGCAAATATTTCTCCTCCAATATTGCACTTCTATATTGAACAACTAAGTAAAACAAACTTAACTTCTTTTGATAAAAAAGGGTGACTTCCTTTCGAGCTCTTTTCCCCATAGACTAAAGATGAGGTCCTCATAGATATTTCAGGGTAGCAAGGCAAGACTGATCATAAGACTCGTTCATAAACCCATATTGGAAGCCAGAACTTCTTCGTGCCTGGGGAACTTGTACTTTAAGTTGGGAACGTTCAATTCCCTGAACCAAGAGCTTAGATCCCCTAAAAGACCATAACCCATGATCCGTTCGATCACTTCCTCACTGTTTCTCTTCCAATCAATCTTAAATCAGCGTGACAAAAAAATAATGCAACATTTTTAGGGCCTTTCAAAGCACTTTCTTTCGCTTCAATTACATCCAATCAGCTAATTGAAAAGAGCTGACTTTTGGCATTTTTTGTCTCTTTTAAACAATTGGGCTCCAGGAGTCTATCTGAAGAGAAACATTTTCCAGGAAACGAAATCCATGAAATCTGGAGACTTCAAACCAAATTGAATTGAAAATGAAGAAAGGCCTTTGTTAAAACGACGGCCTTCATCTTCTCCAGACAGACGCTTGGCAACGTTGTACTCATCCACTGCCTTTACTGAGAAAGAAGATTCCACCTTGAGGGCTTCTTATTTCAATTGCGCGACAGCCTTTAGCAGGATTATAGTCAAATAGAATGAATTAAAACCCACTGGGATTTCACGAAGGAAGGTCGTTGAGCAAATCGTGTTACTATGGAATTCCAAAAAGAGGCAGGGTATTTCTCCTAACTTGTTAACCAAAATTAATCACAAGTGAGCTGCTGATTCAGATCTTAAGTCGGATGGTCCATTCAGGGCCAATGGGATCTGGGAAATCATAACTGCGACATAATCAGTTAGCAGACGCCCCTTTTGGTTCCATTAATGGGCGCTTTCTATGCCAAGTGATTCACCTAATCCTCTTTGGAGAGGGACACAAAGCTACCATTAGCTTGGTCTGAGCCGAAATCTCGCGAGAGAACATAACCGGTTTCCTTCAGTACGTGGAAGGAATAACCGCAAAGTCTAACCAAACAGGATTAACAAATAGGGCAACAACAAAAAAAAGTCTAGTCACAGGGGCATTTGATTAATTGATTAGCACTAAGTACATTCACACTCAATGGAAGGAAAGGCTTAAGAAAATTATCAACACGTCACTGCTTTATACTATGGTCCGGTCAGTCTGAACAATGATTGCCTTGAAACGTTGTTGGAAGAAGTAAAAGATCACGGGGAAGATAAAAAGGGACTTAACAGAACCGATGCCAGACAAAAAATTGCAAATGCCCTTGACGTCAACCTTAATGGATGTCAGCAATACCAACTAGTGCGTAATGATTGTGGTTTTTTAATGATTGAGATCAGTACCAATTGGATCTTGTTCTTCAACCCGAGTAAAAATTGATCTTCAAGCGATCGAAATTGCAAATCATCCATATTTGAAATAAAATATCGATAGAGGTAGGCAGCATCAGGGAACAGACTCCAATCAAGGACCTGGCACATTAGGAAGCACACACTGGAACAATTGGCTGTTTTCTTTTTGCATCTTTTTCTGAAGAAAAAGTATTTTACCGCGTGTAAGTATATATTTAACGTATTTTACTGCGTACGAAATTGATTCAATGCCAGGCATTGACATGTCCCTTTTTTGATGATGTGCCTTCATTTGACTGATTTGACCCATAATGGTATTGCTTGCACCGAAATTCCTCGCCCTATTGCTAAGAATATATCTTAAAATCAACCTTTCTTATTTATCATAGTTCCTTATTTAATATAGGCGTGCGTATCTATATTGCTTCTTTCCTTGCCTCAAAACAAACAAAAACGAACTGAAATTCAGGGAACAGGGGGACAAACACCAAAAAGTTTTTCAACTGGCCTTGCAACCAAGTCTTCGTTCCAACAAAAACAATGCCTGACAAGCAGGAAAACGAAGAAGACAAGAAGAGATTCGCTGGTATTTTCCCCTTCGATCAGACTTACATTATGACTGAATTGTAAACACTTGAACATTAAAAGTCCATTTCAAGGTTTATTGCCATCACGGCACGAAAAAATCCATCAAAGCGGATCTTCCGTTTGCCAATAAAAGTCTGTTCTGTTTCCTCTCTTTTAAAGCCCTTCATGGGGGGGAACGATTTTCGAATGCAGAAACATGCCAACTTACAGTAAGTGGATTACAAAATCTGTTCGAGATTCTTGGAATTCTTTTCCGATTAAAACAATGCCTGAAATGGTCATGCTTTGAAAGGGTCAACGCCATTACCCATATCTGGAAATCGACGACGAACGAACAAGCCCAATATGGCGAACGACAACCTTTTTGTTTCCGATCTTGAGCAAAAAATAAATCCCTTTCCTTCAAAGACTCTAGATCCAATCAAGTCTTCGATCCACGTTCCAACAAATTAGGTCTCCAAGGTGGATTCGAGGGAACGATGAATGGGGAAATTTGAAAACTTTGTGAGCATGACCAAACGAGTTCCACCTCACAAACATCAGATAACGCGGCCGTTTCCAACCACAACCACCTTATCAGAGGAGGACCAGAGGGTGTCCTTCACCCACCAAACTCGGCCAAAAGTAACTCGCACGATGATTTTCACAATGGAGGTATACAACATACATCCGCTAGGTATTTACTACAAAGTAAGAAATGAGGGTGGGCGTTTCTCCTCTTTTAAAACTCTCACAGCCTTCGTGGCAAATCCTAAGTCAGTCTTACTTTTTGGCGTCTTGCCTCCAACAAAGACTTGTCTTCATCTATTAGCTAAATGAGTGGGACAAGTTGAGGGCATAAGGATTGCATTTTCAAGTACACCACCATCAACATTTCTCCGACCCAAGAAACAAAAGGTTTGAGAAAAATGGCGCTGCCCATAAGGGTCCTTAGGGAACACTGGATACGTCACGAGGAGAGTTCTTTACATTCTCTTCTCTTGCACTAGCCTCATTTCTAACCGAATATTTTACACCCACTCGCCAAGACAACACTGAGCAGAAGGGATCCTACGCACTATTTATTAATTTGGTGTGCTTGATAGTGTCATGTGAGCCGAAGCACAATCTCGAGCTGTTCCACCACATGCGAAGAATGACTTAGACCTTCATCAGTGGACAAACCAGTCAGTCAGTCAGTCAGTCAGCAAACTACCCAGTCGACCACCCACTAAGCAAGCAAGGAAGAAGGCAAGTTAGGAAGCCAACAGACCTCCTTTAGAACTCGCCAAGGGTCCTTATCACGCCTCCATGACTATGTAATAAAGGCTCCTGGATATTCTCCAACCTTTGCACACGACTTACCACATTTTCCGGCCCACGAAGTAACCAGATCCAACCTCTTTTGTAGCCAAAGTTTCTGGCGGAAACGTCAGATTGCAGACTTTTAAGAATGATGGTCATTTCCGACGAACAATTCGCCAATATTTACACCCTCAAAAAAAAACAAGCGAGACCCAGGAAACTTTTAGTATGGATTGATCATTCTTGTCTGGCGTACAATTATTCACGAGACAAAGACAATTGTTTGATCAAAAAATATTACTGCTCCGACAAAAAAAATATGTCCGTCCGTCAATGGGGCGTAAATTAATCAAGCCACGTGTTCTTTAGATTTATGCAACATTTCATTGTACAGGCCTTGATTTTGCAATTAATGTCGAAATGTCGAAACAAGGGATCCTTGAAAGGATAAAACGTCAAACCTTACTTTGTAACGCAAAACCCGGAAGCTAAAATTACACAAAGAAAATCATCTCAAGCAACAAATGTCACGTGTGTCCACTTCTACCTACACACGGTACACACTATTGCGGTGTGAAAAAAACCCTCATTACTGTTCTTGTACCTCATTTGAATGGCATAATGAGGACGGAAGGCTTAGCTTCGGGGATAGTGCAGAATTGATATGCAAGATAAGTTTGTGTTCTTTCTCCCACTCTGTAAGAGGCCCATGGTTGGCATAATCTTTTCAAGGGCTTCAGGGTTACAAATGGCAATTTTACGGCCTTGAGGCCAACAAAATACACGTTTCCGTCTATCTTCTATCTTTCCTAGCGGTCCTGGCCTTGAGAAGTAAAAAGGAACTTTTTCTGTCAGAATGTTGGATCAATAGTTCAAAGCAATTCTCCTGACAATCATCCTGACGAGGATCATAATTTGAGGAGCTTTACCCGCCAGGTACTCTATTTTCGAACAATTCGGAGAGTGCTATGTTGCTGCCGCCGCCTCCAAATGCCTGATAATAACCATTTAAAGATCCGCCTTACCTAGAAAACAAAAGAGCGTTGTTATTGGTTTTGTTCCAACTCAACTTGGGTCCACAATGATGCATATTATTGTGCCCTTCAAGCACAGATAATCAGTCGCTAGTCTGGCATGTGTAAGCTAATAATCAGATTAAACGTCAAACTCCCCCAACCTCCGGATACAGTGGCACATCAGTCCAATATTAGTAATGAGTTCCATAACTCAAGCAACGTAGGCATGTAGATGAGGATACAATGTGCTTCCAAGTTCAGCCTCGATATGGCTGCAAAACGATCCAATGCGTTCCCTGGTTGGTTGCTTCCATGCATTTCTTTTTTGGCATGTTCAATTTACAAGAAAGCAATGAACGTAGGGTCTTTGAAATGTACCTCAATTATCCAAAGAATAGCGAGCACAGCAATCATGATTTTATTTGAAGCGTGGCCTATCCTTGAGTCTTAAAAGCGTCACAAAACATGAAGAGCGATATGTTTAAGACGAAACTGTCAATTCAGTTAGAACATCGTGACGCATCAAGTGTCTCTTCATTCAAGTCTCATCTTATTAAGATTATTAAGAGGTCAAAGGTGAGATCACAGGGAAGGCCGCAATTCCGATCAATCCTAAACTAAAAGTAGTCTTTAAAGCGAGGGCTTACTTCGTGCGTACTCGTGGACTTGACAAAGGATTGGATCAAAGAGCTTGGGATATTTATCACGGGAAATAAGGATTTTTTTTCCTTCTGCGTGAGACGAGACCGTCAACAGAACAAAGACACAAAATAAAATTGATTTCGGGGTGTTTGTATACACATTGTGTTTGATGTGACGCGTCATACCACATGAAAGAACCCGTTCTTTACCAAAACACTTGTCTCGAAGTCGCAAATTGAAAACAAAAAAATGAAAGGCACCCGAGAAGAATAATCATTTTTCTTAGTTGTGTTAGCCGCTCTTCTCATACTTCTTTTGCCAATAGAAGTTCAATGGTAGCAAGATTATGAGATCTAACAAGGTGCTCCTTCGAGAAATCGTTGAGAACCACCGCAAAACTTTGCAACGAACACGTTTCATAGAATGGTACATGAGCTCGGTGTTCCGGAAGACTTGCCCAGAATTTGAAGTTTGTGCACTTTCTCTTTCTTGCTCACAACTTCATCAGATAATTAAGGGTGGTGCGCCTGTTGTTCTCTAGTTCCATTGTTCCACCCGAGCCTTCATGATAGTGGAACATTGGGTTCACTTTTTCCCCGTCACTCAGATCGTCTCCGAGGACGAGCAAGAACAATCCTTCAGGGTCAGGAATTCAATCTGGCATGGCTGCTTGGAAAGGAACAACGTCGAAGAATGTCAAGGCTGAAATGTGGAACAACTCGAGACAAAGGATTGAGATGCGATAGAGCCAGATCAAAATGTTTCTCAAGCCTTCTTTGGTGTTATCTCTTGCCTCCTTGAGTTGGTTGAAATCGCTCTTCAAACAAGTGGAGTCAACCTCTGAGAGAAAAAAGAAAGCAAGAACCTCATCAAAATGTGGTTCAATACGGCTACAGGTTGCGCCCGATTGGAACACATCGAGTGACCACACAACACCACTCATTCAAGGATCTTAGTGCTTAGTACTCAAAGACCAAGTTTGTAAGCTCAGCAGCAACAATTGATCCAACACAACAAGAGGCTTGGTGTGTACACCACGTTCTTCGTTGTACGTACACACAGATCCACTAGCCTGATCCGACAAATGAGGGAGTATATAATGCTTGTTCCATGGACTCGGAACAAAACAAAGGAAGAATGGCCGAAATGTGCTACCTCCTTTGGATCCAGCAAGAACAAAGGACTGCCGATTTAGTAGATGCCACAATCATTACTTATGGAATTTGTGCCAGCCTGCGTTCTGTCCTTGATTCTGAGCTCAACTATGGAATGTTTGGCATCCTTGAGCACGATCGATCTGAGTCTAGCAGCAGTTAATGACCAAGAATACGAGTGGAGGAGCATCTCTGACAAGTGATCCAATGTATGGCATAGTAAAAAGAAATACCAACTTGCTCCATCTCAATCTGAGCACCTCAGTTTCCAGATCAAAAATGGCATTTGAATGATTTGAAATTACAATTCATTGAGACATGAAAGGTGCGCTATGGTTCGTTGTTAGTCAAAAATAACAAATGTTTCGTTTCGATGTGGAGGTGTTCTGGTTCCATTTTTAAGAAAGCAAACCGCGATGATTAGTTAATTGAGAAACTAGATAAGTAGGGCTGAATATTTTAGGTTAACTTTTTGGGCAAATTATGACATAATTAGGTTGCCAAAAATTACGTTTTAGGTTTTTTTTAGGTTGTATAGATAACACCTTTTCAGAGGCTATTCAGACCAAATATAGCCTTTTATTAATTGCTCTACAGCAGTTTACTTTTTACAAGAGTAAAAGCAGTGGAGCAGAGACAGAGGCAGTGAAAACTTAATTTGGCAGTGGTGGGAAAGTGGTAGAAATGGCAGTATAGAAAATTTTGTGGTAGAGAAATTTCTGAAGTGGCAGAATATGGCAAAAAGTGGAAGGGCAGGCAAAAAAATCGACCAAAAAACGATATCGAAAATTGTGGACCAAGAAAAGGAGATCAAAAAATTTTGACCTAAAAAACGAGATCTAAAATTTGAGCCCTAAAACACGAGATGAAATGATTAAAAACGAGAAAAATTCGGCTCAAAGGTGACAGAATGTGGCGTTATGTGACTTCAAAAATGGCAGCGAGCGCCTGTAATTGGCAGTATTTCAAACAAATTTTGGCAATGTCTGCCTGAAACCACCTGGTAACGCTGATTTGGCATGTTGATGGGATGAAAATCATTGTGGCTCCCACTCCTCTTCTCTCTTCCTTTGTTCTCGTGTTTTGTTTTTTTGAAGACACTGGGTTGAGGGACCTTATTGTGCAAATGACTTTAGGATAAGTAAAAAAGTTAATATCAGGTTGAAAACTTAGTTTTAGGTAAAAATTGCCCTAAAAAGGCGAGAAAAAAGTAAATTTTTGACTGAAAACTTAATTTTAGGTAAAAATTGCCCGAATTAGGCGTTTTAGGTTAAAACCTAAGTTTTTATGTAAAACCTAAAATATTCAGCCCTATAGATAAGGAATAAAGTAAAAACGCCTTGTTTGTTATCGCCACTAATGAATCTTTGTACCACAAAAGGCAAGAAAACGGGGACATTGTTTGCAAAACAGGCGCTGTCCACGTCATCAAGTCGAGTACCAATTTTCTTGCTTTAACATAATCAATACCATGGCACTACGAGAATAAGTCAATGAAAATATCAAGTTAACCATCAGACACTCACGCGTCACTATCGTCGTTTCTTGCCTCAAAAGTGCAAAAGAGATACGAGGATGAGAATAGCAATAAAGACTTTGCAGTCAGACAACAGAAAGAAGAACTCTTTCGTTGGTTTTCATCCTTCCCCAGAAAAACCACGCTATATTACAAACAGGCCCTGACATTAGATTTTATGTCTGAGAAAGGTAATAAACCTCAGAAGTGTTTTGCCAAAGAATAACAAGTGAAGAAATGCAGATATGATATTGGCATGTTTTACGTAGGTCCTTCGACAACTTGGTGCGTTTCCTCTTTCGTCTCAAGCAAACAAAACATGGTTAGGAAATTCCCTTGAGGCCAGTTCCCCTCAAGCCATGAAATTATGATTCCTCCTCCAGTCTTTTACGTTAAAGAATTTCTTTAGCCATGGAAGCTCCCGTTTGGTGTCTGTGCAATTCTTTACCCTTCATCCACACTATTATCAACGTGAAAGAAATTTTTGAAATAGATATTTTTACATAAAGCTTTTTAGCATTGAGTTGATAGATGAAAGAAGAATTGAATTTAACTCACCGCATGACAACCTACATAATCAAATTAAGTTCTGAAGTGTTGAACATCTATATGCTTAAAAGATTTAGGTTTGGTGCAAATTTAGTCTCGTTACTGGGTATTGACTCTGTTTCCGTGATTCAAATGGAACCATGAATATTGACCAATAGGAAGTTTCAAGAGCTTGAAAACTTGAAAATTCGTCCTTATATCGATACCACAATATATTACCTCGAAAAAGAAAGTATAATGAAGCAGCTAGGTATTTTATCTACATTGATCTCGATTATTTTTTTTAAATTAACTATTACTATACGCGAAGTTGCTCTTTCAGTTTCCTTCACGGCTTTTCAAGCATCTTCTTGGTCACAGAAACCGTCCAAAATGGGGAATGAAAAACCAAATGAAATGGGCATGCTCTGCTTGCAAGCCATGATGATTGCGTCTGTTTGTATTTAAGATGTTGTCAAATGACTAAACTCCGCACAGGCGATGTTGAGTCGATCTTTTTTGGAAATTGCGACCAATGCACAATGTGTAAGACAAAAAGCAAAACCACATGATCGAAAGAAGCCATTTCGTAATGAAACTTCAATCTGAACAGATTCGATAACGTCAACGAAAGCTGTTAAGGGACAAACACTGAGCTAGGAAGACGAAAGACCAGAGGCAGTGAATGTCTCCTGATTCGGGAAATAGCTGTCAATCCAAGACTCCCTAATCACAAGTTTTTTGGGATCATCTAATGAACAGAACCATCTCCTAGTCGATTTTTCATTCATCCATTCATTCCATCCATCCATCCATCCACCCTACTGTTTCCAAAAAGTCCAATGACTTGACGAAAACCATCTCGCTAGAATGATTTAATGCCACAAGAACAACCATACTTGTTATCGCAATTTTCTTTATAGTGCCACCAAAGAATGAGTCAAGGAGCTTTTGGACCCAACCGTAAGTTAAGACTTTTTCAAAAACGCGTTTAAAAAGGCATTTGTGTTTGCACATTTCTTGCGAAAGCGGGCTCAACATTGCAATTTAAACTCTTCAAAAGAGGACAGAAAAATGAAATTGTAAATGACTGCAAAAAATGTCAAATCTCTTTAGTTGGGCACGTCGTTCGTCTTATGTTCAGCCTTCAGTGAGAAACTGGCTCACGATAGGCAAAGTTCAGAGTTAACAAGACAAAAGCAGGTCAAAAGTGGAACCCAAAAAGGGAACCTATTTCGCTCTGTCCCAAATCCGTAAGTGGAACAAAACAGGCACACAAAAGACATCGGCAAACTCGAATAAGCAACAAAAGCAACAGTTTCCAACACCTTCGAAAACTTGGATGGTTGGATTCCACAATAGGCTTCCGAAATAGACTAGGAAACTTTGCGAATAAAACATAGTTTTGGGCGTGTTGATGGGCCAAAAACAGGTCTCAAGACGCTTTGACGTCATTACAAAAAGTCAGTGTCTGTAAAGCTAGCCTTGAACCCAATCCCGTTATCTCTCGTCTACTTTCATCCAGCTAGCGAAATACCAATGAAAACCAATGATCCGCGCAGCCATTTTGAACTACTCTCCAGAGAAGAAACGCCATCCTGGCATCTGGGTTCCCAAAGAAAAATTTGGTTGGATGACAGATCTCGAGACAAAACCAACTGGATGCTAAATCTAGAGGCTGGACATAATAATTCTCATTCAATGGCCTATGAAGTGAACACAAAGAAAGAGAAGAGGTGTGGTTGGCTTTCATTTCTTTCACGAGCCATGCAAAAACATTCAACGCTCCAATGCATTTAATTCCAATCCAGGGCAATGTGCAAATCTACTGGCCTTCAACTTTGTTTCTTTGTTGTTGTCCTAGTTTCTGAAGGGTTGGCCAAGCTGTCTCGCTATCTCCAAATCTTATCCGGGTTAATGAGGATCATAAATATGAACCCCAGATGAAGTTGCCACAACTCAGACAGAGAACTGCATACAGAAAGACATCTCTAGGCCTCTTGGCGACCAAAAAGTGCACTGGTCAGTGAACTTTCCGACACTTTCGATGCAATACATTTATGTACTTCAACCTGAAGGCTTTCTGGTTGAACGCACCTTCCTTAAACATAGATTTCTAGACGTTTGGATGTCAGACGACTAACCGCTTTAATGAAAAAGTAATTTAATGACCGATCTTCTGGGAATTGATCACAGACCCGTTCATTGCACTGTCTTACCAAACTCGCAGTCAAACTCAATCGGCCGACATCTAATAGTCAAGAAATCTATGCTTGAAAACATCTCTAAAACTTGTGGCACTTTGACGGGATTGCAAGTTCGCCTTGAGGCCAAAAAGCTATATGTACCGATCAAAAGTTGCGGGTTAACTACTTTTTGTTTTTGTTTTAGAGGCCTTGATTGATCAAGGAACTTTTAGGTGTGGGTAAAAACTATGGCAAAAGCGAACACATTCTTCCAATCATGGATATGGATGAGCGAGCAACCAAAGAAACAAGTCAATAAAGGTTGTTCGAAACCCTTGCGCATCTCGTTCCCTTTAAACTCCGAAAATCCCATCACCTGTCCACATTGAAGTCAATAACAGGAAGAGCCAAGCAAGGACAAAACAAAAAAGGCTAAAAATGCAAAGGAATCGCCTGAAGACTAGACATGGCTTGTCTGGATATTGTAGCGGAATTGAACTTTCCGTGCTTGAAAATCAGTTGAAATGTCAAAGTTGAAAATGTCAGATGGTTTCATCACGTGTCCAGGTTTCAAAACAACAGGCTCAATCAGCGTCAGAACTAAGACAAGGGAGTCACGAGAAGGCCAAATTTTCCCTCTAGTGACCCTCCAACGGTGGCCCTCTCATTCTATGGAAAATTGCTTGGGGACGGAAATTCTTCTTGGACGGATCATGGGTTTGAGACCAGGTGGTCAACTTGGAATTAAACTGGATATTACCTCGCCCCTCGAACAAGACAACCTTCCAATCCAGTCCAAGATTGTCTCTTTTCTGCAGAATTGATCTAACCACAACACCACCCCAAAAATTCTTCGAAAGAATCGTTTGTTTACTGAATCTGTTCAGTTGCAGCTTGACAAAAATACTGGCATGGCTTCAAGAGGTTTCGAAAACCACTTCTGTTAGTTTGGAACTTGGCCAATTGAGGTGGAGACTTTCTAAATAAAGATGTCGAATTTGTGCTTCATCAAGCACAATTTGAAATGCCAGCCAGCCTTTCCACCTTCCATTAATGAAACTTTCCACCGTTCTTGTTCTCCTTGGACTGAGATTTCTCTTTAACACCCTCAAGAAAGAAAATGACTGCCTTATTTACGGGCTTTTCAACACATAAGGAAGTTTGCAAGGGCACGGCCTAAAAGTCGGATTTCGAGATACCGCAAGAGAACTGAACCGAATTGCGAACTTCAAACACCTGTCTGTTGCATTCAAAATTCCCTTGGGAACAAACCCTGGGTGATAATTGGTCGCCTGCATGGCCAATTTGTCTTGGATCCTTGGCAAACACTTTCATGAGCACCTTCATTAGTTTTTGTCGAAGACGCTATAAAAAGACCGACCGAAGGCCGTAACTATTCGGCCAAAATATAAAAGAAACGCCTACAATAGAAAAAAAATTCCATGAGAATTTAGACTTACCATCTAGGGTCTTGGTTTCTAAAAATTTATATTCCTTTCAAGGGTCTCTTGTTTCTAAGTTTTTAAAATTGTGCAATTCTGTCTTTGGTAACAAGGTTCAAGATTATCAAACAAGTTTTCGTGAGGTCTGTTTGGCAAAATCGAACTGTTTTCCCATTCATCTTCTAAGGATGGGCCAAAATGACACTTGAAGCTAAAATAACACCAAGGGTTGTAGACAAACGAAGACCAAACAAATTTGAATCTCTTTCAGCTACAACTTAAGAAGAGCGTGTTTTAAAAATAAAAGTTTTTCCTCTGTTGACACATAGGAAAGCAAAATAAAAAGCTCAAGAGTTCCAGGTGCTTGTTGACATTTCCAAGAAAACAAGAGAGTTATAAAAAGAAAAAGGAAAGCTAACACTACTTATTCGTTTTCTCATCAATCGACCAAAAAATCACCATTTTGTGTTCAAGCTTAAGGGCCAAGGAATGTCCACCTATTTCCAGTATCTTTTATTTTCCTAAACATCTCGAAATTATTTGGCGCACCAACCAAGGGTTTTTTTGTAGTTCAACCCTTGAAAAGTTCCTGCTAAGTCTGCAACAAATCCGACCTCTTCAGATCGTTATTTTAAGGGACAGACAAATTCCCTCAGCCTCAAAATTCCGCGAGCTTCCCAACGAGATGGCAGTTATTGGACCCTTGACCTTGAAAACACCTTGATATTAGAGCACAAAAAGAAACAACCGTAAACTAAACAAATATTTGCCTGAAGAACAAGATGAATAATTGAGGGCTTGATCTCAGCGAGGTTCTTCAGGCCAAGTTTATTTGGTGCACTTTTCACCTTGGATGTCACTCATGACATATAAGATGCCAAATCCGTCCTAACAGGTGGTGCCAACAAGGAGGAAAGAGCCACAATTTGGTAGTGGAACCCCCCGCTTCAATGAGTACTCAGGCAAGGTGAAGAATTTCGAGCCCATTCATGGGATCTCTCCCCGACAAGGCTGAGATACACCACAGATGATCTCGTGGTGCATTTCATCCTTGGCATGAAAGATGCATTCCAAATTTCATTCTGTTCCTGGTGACGAGCTGTCTTGTCACAAAGCAAGAGTGGGGAAATTTGCTCTCTTCAAAGGTTAAGATGGTACGTATTTTGGCCACAATCGCTGAGAGGTCCATTCCCGTCCAAAGGTCTGTTCGTGATGGATTATTATGACATGTCATTTCAAGATCAAGGCGACTTGGTTCCACGTCTATGTTCTTTTGGTTCAAGACAGCATTTTCAATCCCTCGTATCCCAACTGCACGCACTCATTCACCATCAGGCACACTCAGCAACGACCTTTTTTACTCATGTCGTTTTATACTTGGCAAAACGATGCACATAACAAGTTGCGAGTGATGGATCAGCCTTCATGAAAGCGTGTTTGGAAGCGAAAAGAGGCAAGCACTGCTTCATATGGATACAAAAAAGCTTGAAATCCTCATCACAAGCAAAAGCGACCACCAATTATAAATAAGACCATCTTCAAAAAGATGTTTCTCGTAAGAGATTCCGCTTCCACTCGCTTTGAGGAAGAAAAATCTCTCTTTAAGGAGACATGCAGCACTTGCTTTTGAAAGCAATGAAATTTGAAATTCATACGTGGGGTACATATTTCCACGCTATGGTTTGCCTTCGTTTTGTTAGTTCAATCCGACCCTGTTCTTGATTTGAAAACCCAAACTTGACTACTTGATTTATAATTCATGGCAAAAAAACGCATCGCACTCAAAATTCAATTAAATGTGACGTCAAAGCTTTAGAAACAAGTAAAAGGTTTCACAATCCCTGAAATAGAAAAAAAAACTCCTTTTCTCTTTTACCAGTTTCAGCGTACGAACTTATCATTTTCAAATTCCAATCAATATTGAACTCATCTTCTCAAGCGTTGAGCGGATTTAATCGCTTTTCCAAGGCCAGAGGCCAAAATCTACCTTTTCACTTTCGCTTCTGAATTTTTAAATTTCGACCCTCTACTCAACAAAATATGACCTTTCGTGATGGTGACATAATGGCAATTGGATTGAGCCTTCAATCTCTCCTTTGGGGGTCTGGCCATACTTGAGTGGCTAGCTGACTGAGTGAGTGTGAATATCCATGATTACATAATACAATGCCCAGCCAAGCAAATGAGGAAGGCACTTGAAGTGGAAAAGGACCGTTCTCATTGTATTCCAAAAGGGACAAAGAGGGAATGATACTTCAACAACTTTCTAGAGCCTAGAGGCCCCTTAAGGGACTAGAACAAAGCTTGGAAAGGCAACAGCATGATTAATAATCTAAACGATTCAATGAACCCTTGCATTCCAATTGAAAGCAAAAGCTGAATGCTTTGAAACTCCACGTCAATGCAATTTCACTCTTTGTTTATCGTCGGTTCAATTGAGAGCCCTTTCAAAGACTCCCACGTCCAATTCTGTTGCAATGTTAAACACGGTCGCTCTTTTTTACAAATCGAGGTGACATCAGAAGCCTTATGGGAATCGATCTCATGGAAGAAAGGCCAGAATCCGGAATTGAACCGACTTCTCGTCTTCACTGTCAAAGCCCAGTAGAAACCCCTCGTCAATGACAACTGCATCCCATCTTTCTCTTATAATGTACCATGGTACATATTCGTTTTGAGATGGCCTTCAACTTGAGAATCAAGAAGTGGAGGAAATGCCAGAATTTCCTGCCAAGTCCCATTTGAAAGTAATTCCGTTTCTAGAAGCTCGATGAAAAAGTGGTGTGTAATCAAATTTCCAGTTTCCCCAGACATCCAAAGCATTTTACATAAGGAGGTTGGAACTTTCGTCGATGTATCTCCATGGTTGTTTGGGGTCACCACGTGGTACAGTACATAAAACTGACGAGAATGACGTGAGCGGCGCACAGGAATTGGTGCAGCTTCGCACTTTAACTCATAAAAATTGACATGCCAGCAGTTTAGGGACCAAGAAGTCCCAGGAGCCAGTTTGAAACACACCATCATAGCACCCACCGTTGACAGGACCACGAGAAAATCGGGCCCATAAGGGGATCATTGACTTGTCATAAAAGTCGGAGCTCAGTACTGAAGCAGTGGCCTCAAGGAAAATGAAACGAAATTTCTGCTCAAATTGGGGGAAATCAATGTAAGACTATGTGGCAATAGTCAAACCGCTTTAAAGGTTTCATTGTGAATTGCCAATGAACCCGATTGTGGTATTATAGCTTGGTAACAAAAATAGTGAGGAGCACTTGGAAGGAGAAGGAAACCTTTCAAGAAGCCGTCATGTGATGATGATCTATCGTTGCCTCAACAGCCCTTCAGTGTTGGGGGCATATGCGCAAATCGTATTTGGCAAGAGAGCACACACACATATTCGATATCCATTTTCAGCATTCCTACCTGACTGGAGCCGGTGGTGTTACTTCGCTTTGGCGACCTCTTATTCAGATGATTTTTGGGCGGTGGGGAAGGAGCCACATTGGGCGATGGTCTCGGAGGTGGAGGAGGAGGCGTGTCCATTAAATTGGGCAGGCTGGATTTATTCCTGGCCGGCAACGGTGGTGGAATGGTTGCTGGAGGTCTTGGAGGAGGCGAAGGCGTGTTCGGATGACTTTCGCGAGGATCCATGAAAGACGTTGGACACGAATCGAGCTATAAGAAATAAAACATGAAGCTCTTCTTCTTTTGAGGTTCAAGCAAAGAAAAAAAGAAAGTACATCCTTCCAAGGCATATGAGGTTCAATATGAGGGTAAAGGGTGCGTGTCAAAGGTGCCAGAAAAACGGTCCTATACGATGTTGCCAATTTCAATCGAGGAATCGAGACAAGCAAGAAAAAATGGAGAGGAAAGAGACAAGGCCTTGCCAGAAGGTTGGAATGGCCTTCCACAATATGGTTTGCACACCCATTTCTATATACGTAGGGTAGCGACAGACGGACCTTGTTTGGGCGTTTGAGGCAAAGGCGGGTTTGAATGAGCAATCTAGGAACCCTGAGTGTTCTACATGTGAAGTTTCAAATTCTTAGTGAAACTTCTCCTAACTTTGGATGAATAATCAACGAACGATGACATCACGTGTGCTACTCCGAAGAACAAACTTTTTCGGCTACATTCTTCTTCGTTTCTATCTTTTCCCCTCACCTCATTAGCTCAAGCATGGTTTCGTGAAAGTGGTGTAGCACACTTTCAATTTCTTAAACGCTTTTAAGAAATCGAGAAAGAGAGAGAGAGGCCTCTTTTTGGAGAGCTTATAATAATTGAATTGGAAGAGAAACAGACAACTTTGACAGATGGGTCGAAACGAGGAGAGGAGTGGGACCAAAAGTGACAATCTCAGAGACAGAGATAGAGGAAGAAAAACTATCCGATGAAGCTTCTCCAAGTCTCAGCCTGGGATTAACTCGAAGCTAAAGAATCTTAGTCTTCAATTCTGTTCTGCCTGTCTTTTTGTCTTCAAGGTCACACTGCGATAAAACGGGAAAATAGCAGCGACTTTTTGTTGAGGCTAGGCGTCACTCTCAATTCCACAAGGAATTTCTAGGACATCAAAACTTTCCCTCTTCCTCGTTTGTTTTTTCGTTCGTGACCAAGCTTTTCTAAGAGCCAAGTTATTGTCACTATTAAATAAGATTGCTACAAAAGCTATTTTGTTCCCGGCTTCAAAGATGATCTCCATCAGAGACAAATTCAGCCAGTGTTTCAAATGAAGTGTTCCTTTTTGACCAAACACCACTCTGCACGCTCAGTTTGCAGTACTTTGAGCGAAAATTGAGACTCTTCACTCTTACTCCATCCTCTTTTCATCTCTTTCTCTGTATTTGAGGATCTTCTCCTTGTAGCTATCCATCTGGGGGAACGATGACAAATGGCCGACAAAGATGGACCGGTCACTTTTTTGTGGACCCAACCCCAACTCTTTAGGACCAGACATGATCCATGATAAAACACATTGAAATTGACCACGGGTGTCACTGGGCGAATCGCTTTGGATGAGGGATTCACCCTACTAGCTTTGGTTCTAGCTGTGTTATTTTAGGGACATTGAAATCAAAGCCTTCCTTTTCCCTCGACCCAACAAAACAGGAAGGGTTGGTTTCTCAATGCTGATATGATAGGACAGCCTCCATACGAATCGACGAAATTGGATTTCTAAGAGCCTCATGGGTGTTCCACCCAAGCCTGTGCAGAGCAAGTAAGTGTATTTGCCATTTCAACTAATCGGATAAAAAGGGTCCACGCGGCGCACGCTCGATTTAATCATTTTTGCTCCGACGAGTGCTATCAAATTTCACAATCTTCCAGACCCCTGGAACGACTCAATAAAGACTTAAGCCTAAGGCCAAAATTTGTAATAGTGCATTGGTCTAAGGGTCTCGACGAGCTTCAATGCCCTCCTGAAGGAGGATATGCTTCCTTATCTGCTTGCTCATGGTTAGGACAGCCAAAGAGCGAGAGGGGCCTTGTTCTTTTTCTCATGTTCCGGTGGTCAAGCTTGCGGATTCTTGAACTGTTCGTCGATCGCGATTGATCAGTGAATTATGTGGATGATTGGAGACTTGGCAAGATCTATGATCCCTTCTGGTGAGAACGGGGGTCCCAAGGAGGGAACAATTGCCACCTCCCTTCATGCACAATGTCAACATTTTTTCCACGTTCGACGTACAATGAATGGTACGGGGGACGGAAGCAGGAAAACGAGGCTCAATTCTCCTTCCCTTTCGAAACTTGCCATCTTCCTCCTTGCTCTCTGGTGGGATCGTCGTCGCCTTCGTTGGGTATTGCCCAAAAGTGGGGCCCCTAAAGGCTCACTTTTATGAGGGTCAATACCAGACGAGGGCCCAGCCATTGCTTGTCCCCATCCCAGTGGTCTCTTCTTTCTCTTCGACAAAGCCGCCCATCCATACCCACTTGAATCAACGTACGTAGTACGAACGTACACACGGACATCCCCTTCATTGGGAATACCTTGTCCCGCCTAAATTGGACTTGGATCAAGTTTGGAACGAGCTTTTTGCGGTTAGTTGAGGGTCTGAGTGGGTGCGCAAGGCTCCTGCTTACTTCATATTCGCACAGAGAACGGTCAAGGTGGTTTTGCTAATGTCGTTGGGTCGGGAGTTGAGTTCGCCCTGAATGGAAAATGGCGTTTACGATACGATTGAGAAAGGGATGAGAAATTGCGGCAAATGGTTTTATGTGGGATCTTCATCTCTTTCCAGCCCACCTTTCAGCCCATCGAGAGAAGATGCAGTGAAGAAGACCGTGTTGAATGTTGATGACTACTTCTCAAATTGGTTTTTTACCAGCAGCCTCCTACACGTTCTCCATCTCGTCGTCGCTGATGTTGTTGTTGTCGCCTTCCTCCTCCTCCTCCTCCTACATTCAACTACTTCCCCGAACTTGTGAAACGTCTACTTGTGCGTTCCACTCAAGCCGAGACGAACCAACTTGGATCATCAGGAGGGAAATGAAAATCTGATATTGCCATTCACTCGCCCATTGAAGAAGAAGACACTCAAAACTTGGGTCAAAGAGAGCGATCAAGACACACGCGACCGCAGACATCAATGGAAAAGTTTGCCTTCAATGCACGTCAATCGCTTTCAAGGCAAGAGATTTGCCGTTCATACCATTAAAAGATCTGCTCGATAACCCACTGGCAAAGCAATACGTACCGTTCCTCTCCTTAAATTCTCCAGCTTGTCCTTAAGCTTGTCCAATCGTTTGGAGGCTAGATCCAGTTCCGACTGTCGCTTCACCGTAAAGTGTCGGACCAAATCCTGTCGAAGTTGCTCCACATTTCTTTGCTCCTGTTCGACCATTAAATGCATGGTGTGGATCTTCTCGCTTTGGAGCTGTCGAACAACATCAGTCTAAAAGAATACAATGCAGTGGGTGCCCAATCAAACTCAAGGTTTTCGATGGACTGGCCATTTATGTTGGCAGCTCTTTTAAGCGTTGGTTCCTTAGAAAATCGACAACTAGTAGCAATCGAAAGAATTTGAGCAAGGATCGTAAGACATAGGAAAGTTTGAAGAGATGATAAGTACTGTATAGAGAGAAGGAGATCCAATAAAGCTTAAGAAGATAACACTAATCAAACTTAAACTGAATTCATGAAAGTAGCCTCCCAAAGTCTAAACAGCATAGCAACGTTTCATCTCAAATATCTTCGGCACGTTTTCACTTTCAATTTCAAATAACCGATAATAACTCAGGTTCAATTGCTTTGCATAGAAATAAAAAATCAATCCATTGACGATGACACTTTTTAAAAATAACGCAAGCTTATTTAGACTATTGATAGCATTCGAAGAAAGTTCAGTTTAAATTGTTTTGAAGCTTTTTTGCTTCAAAATGCCATTTATCTTTGGCTGAATTTTTAATTTGAAAAAATTCGAAACATTTTAAACCTTAATTTTCTAATAATAGCAACTATTCGCACCATATGCCAAGATAGACAACGCAAGATCTTGTGGTTCAGACACGAAAGAAATCATGGGGGGGTCAGTGTTTGAAGGCGAAACGTACATGCAACCAAGGTGATTGGAAAGCAGAGGAGGATTGAGATGGCTCTGGAATTCCATGCGATCCAGCTGTCGAATGAATTCCAAGACTCCAACGCTCGGACCAGCTCCTGGGTTTGCCACCCGCCTCTTGATTGCCACTACTATTGCTATTGCCATCTCGATCTGAACGACCAAAACTCAACTTTCGCAAAATGGAACTTGCCGAAGTTTTTCGGGGCAAATTGCCACTATTTGGAGGTTTTAGGGAGCTCGGCTGGAAGGAAAATTTAATGAAGGAAGAAGGCCAAGATGACTGTTAGGGGGAGGCTCGGGCACCAGCCTTTTTTTTGTCACTGAATGGAGCAAACGTGGTTCCATTAAATTCGTCGAGTTCATGACCACGGTCAAACTTTTGGCATGCGATTAGTTAACACCCGGGTACTAAACTACACCACACTCAAGGTTAAAATGGAGAGCACTCCCTAAATACACAATACAATCACCATACAAGAAAGAATGGGTCAATAACATCCCCAAATCCCCAAAACAATTCCTATCGCATCCATCTCCCCGGAAAGAATGTTCTAAAAATCTTACGTTGGCCGGGATTGGAGCGGTGATCCTTTCTTTGGAATTCCCTCTAATGCTTAAAGAAGAGAGTGACGAGCTGAGGCTCAATTGAGATCCACGAGGACTGAGGTTGTTGTTATTGGGGCTAATTGGAGATCCCGAATTCCCATTGGATCGGTTTGTGGAACCAACCACAGTCAAGTGCACGGCCTCATGGCCTGAAACGAAACGCATTCAAATCAAATTTCAGACGCTGTATTCAATCAAGATCCTGTCTAAAAGAAATATTAGGTCTTCTCGAGCCTAGCTCTCGGAGTGCATCATCTTTGAATTCCATTTCAAAGACAGCTGGAAGAAAAATAGGCGGCTTCACCACCATTGAGAGTCGACTCTCTTCAAAAGCAAGCACATTCATCGAGCTCTTGGTGGGAAAAACAAGCGCTAGGAAATCCTGATTAGAAAATCGGGCACGAACCCATGCTTTTCTCTTGAGAGGGGTTTCTACCTAAGTCCTAAATAAAGTATCTGACTTTCAAAAGCTTTTTTGGATAGAATAAGTTCATTGCTACAATGCCCAATAGAGTATGCGTACTTTTGAAAAAATATTGGGTCAAATAACATTGAATTTAGTGTTAATTTACAATTTAGTTAATCTCTTGTTTTTTTGACTTAAATTACGAATTTCCGGAAGTTTTGATAAAATGAGTTCTTCAAGCTTTGAATAAAACTGTTATCTCGTAACTTTGCCAAGAGATAAAAAACACTTAAATACGATACTGTTTGCACAAAGAAACGGATTGCATATTTTTTATGAGTGAATTTTGCAACTTGAGTCTTATTTCATATTGTCCAAACCTGACCTTTAAATTTCTGAAAGGATAGGCAAAAAAATAAGCAATCGTCCCAAAAATATAATTTGACATATAAATTGCTTCAGCTCTTCCTCATATGTCTGAAGTGTGTCAAAAAATAATATTGCACTCAAAGCTAGATAGAAAGAAAATTGTCCGCAAGCAACATTTTCTTATTTCAAGCGTTGTTCTAATAACAAAGGGTCAAGTTTGAAATGTACATTTCTGCCAGCGACAAAACCAGCCTCATGCAAAGAGAAATTCTTATATCGAGCTTAACATCTCAAAAACTGTTTAGCATTCACTTACTCATAAGGTAAAATTAGACTAACAAGAATGACCATGCTGATTATTCGGAGCATTTTAACAAACCACAATTACAAAAATTTGCTCTCTTTTTTTCTTTCTAAAAATACTTGATCTCATTTCCAAATCCCAACCAAAGATGGCGCCATTCTCGGAACCCTGTTCCAATCCTAGGTTCCATCTAGCTAGAGGGTTCCATAACTCACCTTGGATCATGTTGACCACCTCGGTGTGCAAGGATTCGAGCACTCGTGTTCCATTCACGCGAATAATGACGTCATTTTCTCGGATCCCAGCTCGATCCGCGGGTCCACCCAATCGAACCGTTTGAACAAACACGGGTTTATCCCCCGACAAAGTCAACCCATAACTTCCATTTTCTTTTTGCACCAACAGCACCCTAGAAAAAAGGCACATTTCGTTTCCATTTACTTGTTTTTGACAAGCGGTGTTGACTAGATTTCGCGTTTTACTTCATTGCACACGCCGAAAAGCCAGGGAAGTGAAAGTATTTAGACTAGAGTGTGATGACCACATAGTCAGTTAGCCGAATTACACAAAAAAGTCGACCAAAGATAAGAACCTCTGTCCCAGAATTGACTTGGCTTATCTCCAAATTGTCCAAAAGAAAATGTCTCGGAGCGATCGTCAAATCAAACAACAGGTTCTTTTGGACGTACTTATGGTTGACCACTCATTCAATCAATCTTGGGCATTCCCTGGCTCAAATCCACGCCCATCGTTTAATTCCAAACATGCTCTGATCGAACGCCCACTTAGGAAAATGTTACCGTAACTATTCATTTCTACATTTCATCACCTGTTGAAATCCAAGAAAATCCAACTTGAGAAAGCACCTAAGCAAACAAAAAAAAATCGTTTCCTTCCTCATTCGTTTGGATTAGTCTTTAAATGCTACTTTTAGGGTATAAAAAGGATTTGATAAATTGATGAGAGTGTACTTTACAAGGATAATCCCGGCTTTGTTTAACCATGTACTTCAAGTTCAGAGAGTTTCTATCGCTATTATTTACCTCTCTTTACTCATTCCGCGCACACTTAGATTATCCATTTTGAAGGTCTTTCACGCATTCTTAACACAATTGAACACAATCAAATCAATCAACACGATTCACAAGTTCGTCTTAGGTCCTTAAAATCAAATAGATAAGCACAATTTTGGAAGTATTTGAGCTCTATAAATGCCACAGGAGCATCTCAAACTTTTACTGCTCGCCTCTTTGATATGTACTCAGGCTTTCGTTTAACTTTCATTCCAAATCCGAATCCTAAACCCTTGAATTTCCCACCAAATAGCAAAAATACACTACTGAATTTGTTTGTTTTTAAAAATATTTGAGTTATAACTACTCTATTGCCTTCTGATATGCAAATAACACTCGCAATTAGGGTCTAATAAATTGAAATTTGGCTTCAAAATTAGTCCAAGCCAACCCTGTGTTTGACAACGCTGATGTCGCCTCCTTGTTTGAACGGGTCCTTGGTGGTCGACGTCGCCAATTGGCGATCCTGGATGGATGGATGGATGGATGGACGGAGCTAGATAGATGTTCATAGAGAGTAGCGAGACTGACTCCATCTAGGCTGGCGAAAGACTCCTCATAGATCTCTGGCTGGGTGGAGATCTCCTCCAGGGAAGGAGAGAAGAAGGAGCATGCTCCGTTCGGTAGCGCTGACCACGCGCTCATCGCCACCTATGCAAACGTAGAGCACGGTGGTGTCACACGCACGTACAAAAAGGGGCGAAGTATCCTCTGGAATCATAATGTTACGTGTGTAATACTGTACGTTCATACATGCGATGGAAAGGAATAAGCTTCAATTTAAGTAAGGCTTTGGTGGAAAGAATCTTTAATACTTGGACGAAAGGGTTTAGGAATGGGAGGTTTTGAGGGCACAAAATTTCGCTCTTCAAACAAAAAGTTAAAAGGACGAGTATCGTTAGCAGACTATTGTTTGTTAGAGATATTAACAAATTAATTATTGCCCTCAAAGTCTCTGTTTTTTTACAGAGTTCTTAGAGTTGCCACTCAGTAATTGACAGGGTTGGTCAGGGGATTATGCCAGGGATCCCGGGATTAACGGAATCTGGACATGATTTTCTGACTCAAAAAACGGGATCAACTAAATTTTCCATAAAACTATTTTTTTATAGCATCAAGGGACAGGATTTTCTAAAATTATAATTCTTTCAACAAGTTCACCTGGCATAAAGGAAAGAAATATCGGGCAATGATATTGTAACATCACTAAAACATCTGTTTCCAATCACGAGACCGTTTCGGACATAAATCACATCACGTTATCTTTACTCTAGTATAAAAATTCGAAAATTCTTGTTTATCTCGTCCTCCGGATCCCAGGAACGGAATTTTCTTCGACGGGACGGAATTAAACCAACCCTGGTAATTGAACCAACAATTCATTAGGAACCCTGCCTCTTGTAATCATTTAGATTCAATTGTTATTTGGAAAATAAATAAGAACAGTACTTCCTTGTTCCTCAACAAATTCCTGAGGAAGTTTGGCCATTTGTTAAGCTCGAATCGTTCAAGATGTGTTTGTGATTAGAAGGGACGGGCAAAAAGTGCAAAGTGATTTTGTTAAAAAAAACTATTTTTTCTGCATTCTTTTAATTTTCCACTTGTATTTTCCCTTTGTATTCGCAAATTTGGCCAAAAGTATTCAAGTTATTGTATAAGATTGTGTTAAGATTTTGTTAAAGATTACTTTTAAAAAAATTTAAGACGTGTCAGGAACAAAAGTTTGGGCAATTCATTAACATAAATCAAGAATGGGGGAACTCTCAATGAAAATTGGCCTTCATATTTTTAGGGCACAGTTCTAACTTAATATGAAAATGTTTTCTGTCAAAAGCAAAAGTTTTGGTATTTCAATTCTTTCTACTTTAGTTTTTTTGATAAAAAAAAATCAAAATTTGATTTAAAAAATAATTGGAGCCATCTTTTTATCAAATAATTTGCATCCAGTCTTTATTTTATAGATGAGATGACGTTGAACTCTAGCACGGAAAGTGTTTGACGATCCTCTCACAACCTTTCACGGTTCTGCGCTGTTTGCCCTAGGCTGTACAATCTTCATTATTTGTAGCGGAAAAAGCAGGAAATCGACATTTGAGGGGGCTTTTGACCTACTTATAAGCATCCTTTTGTCACAAAATAAAAAAGAAAGTCAAAGAGCTAACTCCAAAGAATCGGTTACGTGTTTTGGAGGAGGTTCAAAAAGAAGAGGAAATCCGAAATTCTACCCATACTTTGTCCATCTCAGAGGACAAGTCTTAACACATTTTCTCATTATTCATTAATACCAGGACCAAAAGCCGATTTTTAAAACCGCAGAATTCCACTAAATATGATGACCTGTGTAGCCTTTTTCTCATTCAAAAGCAAGTTTTTCAAAAATCCGTGTTTTAATTGGGTTTTATGTAATTCTATACCTTTGACTTTTTGTGTTACAACATAGAAAAATGGCATTTTTTTCATCTTGATTAAATTTTCGAAGACTTATATTGTTTGACAATTTGGATGTTTATATGCCCAGAGATACTTTCCGCTTCTTTGGGTCAAAAATGGGCTGCCTCAGCTCAAATATCGCCGATTTTATTTCAACATTGAAAAATACTGAATTTAGTAGATCATTAGGAGGATAAACTATATTATATACCTGACTGAAAAATGAAAAAAAAATGAAAGAGGGTTATTTCAGTACCAGGTAGCTCTGGCATGGGTGTCAAATAAGAGTAGTGTTTAGATTTAATCCTCAATAATCGGTTCCAGGACAACTCGACCCAGGACAACTCGACCCAACGGACAACTCGACCCAACGGACAACTCGACCCAACGGACAACTCGACCCAACGGACAACTCGACCCAACGGACAACCCGACCCAGGACAACTCGACCCAGCGGACAACTCGACCCAGCAGACAACTTGACCCAGCGGGCAACTCGACCCAGCGGACAACTCGACCCAGCGGACAACTCAACCCAGCAGACAACTCGACCCAGCAGACAACTCGACCCAGCGGACAACTCGACCCAGCAGATTACTCGACCCAGCAAATAACTCAACCCAGTGGATAACTCAACCAAAAGGACAACCTAACCTAATGAACAACTCGAGTCTGAAAACAACTAAACCCACTACAAAAGTCGAGCTTGTGGAAATCTGAAAATGCACAAAACTCAAACTAGTGGTTCAAAGTATTCACTTTAATTCTAAAAATTAAATTTTAGGAAGAAACAATCTGCCTATGGCAGTAGGAAAAATCAGTAAAACAATAGTCAATAGCAAAAATGCCTTTTGAAAATATGAAGTTATACATATTTTATAGATTTTCTGAAAAATGGAGATCTGCCATGCAATTTTGATTACTAGAAGTTCAATTGATTGGTTAGTTCTGTTTTGTGCCTTTTTGAAGTTGTCCACTAAGTCGAATTTCTGCTGAGTCGAGTTGTTCATTAGGTTAAGTTGTCTGCTGGGTCAAGTTGTCCGCTGGGTCGAGTTGTCCACTGGGTCGAGTTGTCCGCTGGGTCGAGTTGTCCGCTGGGTCGAGTTGTCCCCTGGGTCGAGTTGTCCCCTGGGTCAAGTTGTCCTGGGTCGGGTTGTCCGTTGGGTCGACTTGTCCGCTGGGTCGAGTTGTCCGTTGGGTCGAGTTGTCCTGGGTCGAGTTGTCCGCTGGGTCGAGTTGTCCTGTCACCTCAATAATCAAATATGTCAATGTTTCAGAGGTAGATGAAATCAAGGGTAAACTAAGTAATTCCTGCGGAAATGAGCAATAAATTGGAGAAGCTTCCAGTGCAGTGATGTAAGCAAATCTCGACCGTATTCATCCTTTAGTATGCATTTAGAACAAGATTAATGCCAAAACAAGGGGAATAAATCCATTTCTAGAATTCAATTGTAAAACTAGAAAATTTGCTCAGCAATGTTTTATTTTTCCATTTATATATTATGTAATGATTATACAAAAAAAGGATCACATTTACATAATTTCACCTTAAGGTACATAAAAAATAAAACATGCCAACTCAATTAGATCCAAAGGTTGGAGGTTCTTTTCTGTGCTCACTAACTCATTCGGTTTCATGCTTAAAGGTAAGCATATCAATGAAGGTTTTGAGAACAGATCATCATTTGGAAGCATAAATCATTTTTGCATTTCTTCGTCATTTGTGTCCTAATGTCGTCTTTGGAACTGCTTGGAGTTGTCCAACATCGTCATTGATGTCAATGGCTGGGGCTTCTTGGGAGCTTCTCTGTATCACTTACCAAAAGGATAAGAAGATACCTTACGAAAGTTAGTTTCGGAATATTCAAAAATCTCAACGTAGGTTAGTGTATTTTCAGTTAATAACATATATAATTGAGAATTTATTATTCTATAAATAAGAATAGATTTTTTTACATTAAAAAACTAAAAGCCAGGACCAAGTGGCTGCGGGAACAAGGGCGTTTTTTTAAGTCTAAGTGAACTGTGAGTGCCTCTCCCAGATGGTGCAAGCTCGAATCCCGTATGATCGGATAAAGCTGTCTGGAGAAATCCTCACAGAGAGGAGCCGTCGCGTCTTGTTTATTTGCGATTTCGACCTTCTCTGCATTTTTTTTTGCGATGTTGAGCTTGTTTTTGGGCAACTTTGGTGTCTAAAAGCCTATGTTTCTTCGCACTTTTTGCCCGTCCCTTGTGCTTACAAAAGTTGCTAAGGATATCAAGAATTATAGACTAGCAATGAGAAGAATACTATATTTGGCAAGAGCTTAAATCTAAGACAATAATTGAAAGTGTGTATTTAAATGTATGTGTATATGGGTGTTTCAACGAAATCATTGAGACGGAATTTAAGCTTTAATTGAATTTACCTATAGAATGGAAAATAATTGTTGAGGTGATGGTGGTGCGAAGTTGTGAAAGTGTTGAAGACTGCAACAAATTAAAATCCATCCTTACCCGTTTATTTCGTTCAATTCTTGCTTGTGATATTCTCATCTTCAAAGGAAGCCTTGGACATCAAGCGTAATTATTTTTAGGTGCTCCATATGAATTACAGTCCTCTGGCAAAAACTTTGCCATTAACCTAGTTACAGCACATAAAGCAAAATCAACAATAAAAGTGAAGAAGTTCTAGTTAAAAGTGAAGAAGTTCTAGTGCTGGGATTTCTACTCCTTTTTTACTCATCATAAAAAGCAATGTGTATGAAGCTTAACTTGAAAAATCAAAAGAAAGCAAGTCAATTTCATTTTGAGACAAAATAAATAGCAATTGCACATTTATTGTGTGCCTCGCATTCTGTTAATACAAAAAAAATACGTTAGACTATGAACTCAAAGCACGTTACTCCAATTTGGTTGAGATTAAGTATATTCCAGATTTTCTGAAAAATATTCTAAGAGGATACTTAACAAGGATAAACACATGGTAGACTTCTCCAAAAACTTTAAGTTTATGTAACACATTGGAGACAAGCTTAATCTCTGAGGAACATGGCATGATCTGATTGATTAGTTTTGATGGCACAATGCCTTTTTTTTGCCACTTTTATTAATCTGGCCATTCATTGAACATGATAACAAGGACTGTCTTTTCTTAATCTTTTCCAAATCCAGAAACTTTGTACTTAAGAAAACACGTCCAATATGTTTTTGATCATGTATGTTGCGTTCTTTACAAGGTAATTTTCTAGCAGATTTAAGTAAAGCGTGGTTTAAGGCTTGATTAGCAAAATTAAAACAAAGATGAATGGGATCTTGCTACCAAGGCCTCGGTTTTCACATGTTTGTCACATTCACATGAAAGTCAAATAAAGAAGTTTGGGATCCCAAAAGACGAAGCAATGTCAAATCATTCCCATTCATCCCTTTCCAGGTTGATTTATTCTGTAAGATACTCCTGTGGAACTCCTCTCGACAATTTGTTGTCGAGACCATTGTGTTGGCAACTAGCTTGTTTGTCTTCTCAAATCAGGGTGTCATATGTGGCAATTAGGCAAGACATTCAAAATCATCATTATGTTTTTAAGAATTAAACTTTGCTTTGTTAAATTGGCGGAATTTGAGATGCTTGCATGCAAATCAATTATTGTGAGCAAGGTTCAAACAAAATTACGTGGATTAGATTGTACTTCATCTCGTCCCAATGCATGTACATTACATGGTTGATTAGTTTTTGCCTCGCTGGAAAAATCATATGAATCATAAATTCAAAAAAGTTGTAAACATGTTGAAAAATATTTCTTGTAAAATTCGTTAAACCCGGCCACTACCTTTTTTTGACCGATCGTCTGATGTTAATATAGCCTTCAAGAATCGATTGGTACATATCTTAGTTCTTGGCGTGCCCATCTATTTTGGGCATAATTTTGTACCAAAGTGTCTCCTGGTTTTTGCCACTTTTTGATGAAATGGACTTGCAAGACTAAAGAGGACCGGAATCAAGAATCAACACGCTCATGTGAAAAAAAACCATCCGTAAATCCGCTATCTATTAGGGCTGACGATTTTCTCGAACATTTCAATTCTCGAGAATGAGAATTTCTCGAGAATTCGAGAAAAATTCTCGAGAATTCTCGAGAATTTGAGAAAAAGTGAAAATAGCGAAAAAAATGTACATTCAAAGCTTCCAAAGCACTTGAAATTGGTTTTTTTTTTAAGTTTATACCAAAATCAATATGAACATGAGCGTGAAAAACAATGATTGGACCTCACGGACAATAATATCTGAAATTTCATTTCTGACATTTCTGAAACGTTCTACTGACATTGTTAAAACTTCGGACATTTTCGCATTTTTGGTCAGCTGTAATTTTCAAAACAGGGGTTTCTTGTACACACCACCACAGCCATTAGAATCTCGAAAAAAATCAGACACAGAATCTTGCCTCGAATCTGGACAGAGAAGATTTTGTTTGGGCTGGTTCACGAGTTATTTTCTTGTTCGAATGTACCATAAAGATGTTTATAAAGTTTCAAACATTGCTCATGGCTCCTATTGTTCTTTTACTTGAAACTTTTGTTTTGAATGAAACAGTTTTGCCATCAATTCCAAAATATGACCTAGAGTAATCTAATAAAAAATTCTCGAAAATTCTCGAGAATTCGGAAAAATTCTCGAGAATTCGGAAAAATTCTCGAGAATTCGGAAAAATTCTCGAGAATTCGGAAAAATTCTCGAGAATTTTCGATCCTCGATTTTTTCGAGAAATTCTCGAGAATTCTCGAGAATCAGCCCTACTATCTATAACTCGAAATTATCCTAGTTAAGGAACTTTGATACTCAAAGAACTACTTGACTAATATTAGGTTTTTCCTGGTCCATGGAGTCTTAGAATAGAGAAGCTTTTCTTTAATTTTGAAAAGAAAATATGAGTCTCAGTTTGTCAAACTCGTGATAAACCATATTTAAAGTAGTCAATGTCTGTTCTTGGATTACACTCATTGTGTTCAAAATAGATTTGTCATTGCATTTAATTCTCAATCTGCACTTTTAACTTTATAATATCATTAACTCTGTAGAGATTGGAAGTTGGATTTGATAAAGTTCATTGTAGAGAAATTTGGTATATGTTGTTCTGCGGATAAATGGGTTACTGGAATCACTGGAACAACGAGCAACTTTCGAGCCATTCGCGCCAGGTTGGGCAGAATGATTTCGTTTTGCCTCCAAAATTTAAGAATATCAAGATCCGTCGAACTGCATTTGAGGACAGGTAAGGCCAAGTATCGATCCATTTCCGCTTGCAAACAAATGTCCGCCGCTTCTGGCTCACGTTTCAACCGCTTCACCAAAAGCTCTGAAGGACTTGAGGGTGAATGGAGATCCAAGGCCGAGCTCGGTGTGGCCTTGAGATGTCTGGCGTTGGCGCATTCTGCCTCTAGAATCGATCTTGTGGCATCGAAGCAGTCGTGATGTTCCAAATGCACTCCATGAAACCTTGGATCAAGGAGATTTCCAATCGCTAAAACTGGAACCTTGCTTCCACATCTTGGTAACAGACAATTCAAGGTGTCTAAAAGAGCCTGAAGGACGTCAACACAGGGATTATTCTCGCCCTGGATTTCCGCTAACTGCCTTTGGAGCTTGGCTGACAAATCATAAATCTCTGGAATGACCTTGTGACTAGTGAGAATTCGCCAGGCCTCCCAGCCTCTCAAAAGGTTTTTAAATTCTTTGGCTACATTGGCAATCCTCTTCAGACAACTCCATTCAGCTGGACAAGGTACCAAAGGATGGACTTCTTCGTACATTTCAAGGACCTTCAGTGGGCCCTCAAGGGCGACAAAGGTATTCATGATCAAGACATGGTCATCCTGATCAGAAATATTACTGAAAGCAGGACATTTGATCCCCATTTTGTGGCATTGAAGTCCCACATGTGCTTGAACATTGTTCTTTAACGTCAAGTTTTTGATCAGGTCCTGTCCTTTTGCCATTGCTCCATCCAAAACTTTGTGCCCACATGCCACTCGTAACGATTCCTCGAAAATTCCCTTCAGATCGGGGATCATCCACCGAGGGTCTTGTTGATCTGCTCCAAAGATGAGACATTCCTCGGGCAATTCCAATTGATTCACCTCCTCGTTCAAGTCGAACTCGGCCTTTAAATGCGACCTCAAACAGAAGGATCTCAGCCTGAAGTCATTGTCAATAAACTGCAGTGCTAAGGCCACTTCCTCTTGAGCCCCCAGGTGGCTCTGAACGGATTTCTGTAAAACTCCGACACTCATGGCCTTTTCCCTGGCTTCTTGAAGAAGAGCCTCGACTCGCTTTTGGATCTGGAACTCGACTCCCAAGATCTTCTTCTTCATATCGGTGATTGGAATTCTTAGCTTCGGATCCAGTTCTTCAATTAGCCTCTGGAACCCTTCGCCCTCCAGGATTTCAGGTGAAATGCAATCACAAATCAGAAAGTTTGTCAAGGCCTCGTTGAAGCACAATTGTCTCTGGTCATGTTGAGAATATTTACGAGTGAAGGCTTCCATGTCGAAGTTGCTTCTCCGTCTAGATCCAGGCTCCAAGTGAAGACTCACACTCCCGTTCCTTCTCCAAATCCTCAACGACGTTCCACTCGTGAAGGAAAAGAAACACTGACGGGAATAAAAGTAGTTGGAACGCGTGTTGCTCCATGTTTCAATTGGAGTTGGGATCACGTCTTCCATGAATAAATGATTTGCCGCCTCTTGAATTGGATTGAAATTGGGGTAGAATTGGAAAATCTTATTGGTTTGAAATGTTAAATCTTAGAGATCTACGGATACGACTGACTGGCCTTTGACTAATATCTAGTGGTAAATTAGCCGAACGACTTCACAGTGTCTCTTCTATTGAATGTGATACTCGTTTTGCAAGCGACCCGTTGTTCACCGGTCCAATATTGGAGGAGTTATTATCTTGGAAAACGCTCAACCATATTGGGATTCGATAATCCAATATTGGAAACATCCTGAGGGAAGGAACTATCTTCAATACTCTGAGCTAAAGAGAAAAATGTTTTTACAGGAATATTTTTATTTAGTCGTAGTACTAGTTCAGAAAACTAGCCAGTCTCATCATGCTCCATCCATGTTGCAGTTTGGGTTTGAGTCATAGAGTGCAAGAGCTTTTGACCGGTTTCGTGACGGTGGACTACCACATGCCAAATAGTCAGCTAGCTAAGCCTTGAGAAGGTGTTTCACCGTCAGTTATTGTTGCCATTGAGCAAAACTTTTGCCGACATTAGTTCACCTTTGGAAGTTTGGGGCTTTGAAATCAACTGGAAACGCTTCCATTCAATTGCCGAAGAATTAAATTGAAATTCGATTGTGCATCGTTACGAAAAGTTTGCTCTATACTTGAACAAACCAAGCATACGACGTACGTACACTAATAAGAGGATCTTTGGTGTAGAGTAAAGTCCCGTACACAGGTTGATAGGCAAACTGGGGCAGATTACCACACCACCACAAACCAACCAACCAACTAGCAAGCCAGCCAACCAACCAACCAACCAACCAACCAACCAGCCGTGCCACGAACACGTCCAAGTACCAAAGCCTAGTACCATTGGTAAAGCTACGACAATCTGTGCGTACGGCCCAAGTAAAGACACCAGACAAGTGTAGTAAAGGTAAAACATGTAGGCCACCATCCGAAGGTGATGAGATGGTGTTCATCCAGCTGAGTAAATGTCACAAGATCAGAGCATAAAGGACCTTCAAGAAGGGCGACGGGATTGATATGCAGTGCTGACTTTTAGCCCTATTTAACCTTTTGGAGAGTATCACAGTCATATCGGGCTCATAACAAGGGATGGAGAGCAAATGCTGTCACATTTAGTGTATTTGTTCTCAAACCGAGCATGAAAACACAATCAAGCATTGTTGGGCCTGTGAATCAAAAGCATATCAGTCGGTGAAGTGAAGTACACAAGACCGAAACCTATTGAGAGAGGAAAAAAAACGTTCACCGCTCTTAGCGCTAACCTTGGGGAGCGAGTGTCTACCATCTGGCTTAGAAGTTTTCGTTTTCAAAAGCTTCAAAATGGCGTTTTTTTCCCGTGCTCGAGGTCTCTTTAGCTACGGTGACCTCAATGGATCCGTTTCAGAGTCCCGCGGAGTCAGTTCAGGCTCGAGTGTCCATATTAACGAGCCGGGAATGATGTCTGCCAATGAGAAATACCGGAGAAGGAAACGTCGAACTCTCATCGGAGTGGCCCTTTTGGCTGTTGTGGTGATCCTGGTAATTGCCTTAAGTTCCAGACAGAGCGAGGGAGTATCCAGTGCCTTAAAACGATTACCCAAGAGTTTTTCGTCAGCCTCAGGTACATCTCGACATCCGACGGAAGTTAAGTCCGAAAACCGCGTTAAATTCCAGGATTTCATCCAAAGCCGGTTTGTGCCCACAAACTATCCAGACTTCAATGCCACTTGGATCAGTGACAAGGAATTCATGTTGGAGAACTTTTACGATGGGCTTCAAATTTTCGACGTTGAGACCTTGAGTGCAAAGAAGCTCATGTCGAGTTCCTTGATGAATCACTATAAAGTGTACGACTATTATCTGTCTCAGGACAGAGCGTATCTGTTACTCAAAACCAACCCCAGTCGAATTTACCGTCGATCTTCAATTGCTGAGTATATAATCATGCCTCTAAGAGATGGACGAGTCTCCACCACTCAAAATAAGCTGGAACCTGCTGATTACAACGGGAAAGAGCCTTTCCTTATTCGTTATGCAAGTTTTGCTCCCACAGGAAACGGTGTGGTATATGTGGACCGTGATAACAATATTTATTATCGTCCCACGGCTTTGGGACAAGATGTGAAATTGACCCAAAATGGAGAAGAAGGCAAGATTTTCAATGGCATCCCAGATTGGGTCTTTGAAGAAGAAGTCTTCGAGGAGAGCAAAGCTGTTTGGTGGGCTCCCGATGGAAAGAAACTGGTCTGGGGCTCTTTTGACGACACTGACGTGGAAATTTATCTCCTTCAATCCTACGGCAAACTAAAGCATTTGGAACAGTATCCATTCATCAAAGATTTGGCATATCCAAAGGTTGGAACCAAAAACCCTATTGTTACTCTATGGATGTGCAATTTTGACCAAGGGCCTTGTGATACAAAGCTCATCAAACCTCCAGAGTCTCTACGAGGCCAAGAGGTCCATTTCTCACGAGTGAAATTCATTGACGATCATCATTTTGCCGTTCAATGGATGAACCGTGTTCAAAACTTCACCGTAGTCAGCTTATGCCAAACCGAAGGGGTGGCTGACTGTATCGAGATCTTTGCCAATGAAGAGAAAGAAGGCTGGATTGAATACAAGTACACCCTTTATTTCGACCCTCTTTGGACCCCTGAGAAGAGTCCTGTTCCCGATTTCGTCACAATTCTGTCCAAACCATCCTCCAAGCATCGTTATAGACAAGTGATGCTCGTTTCTGACCAGAAGAGAACCTTCTTGACTCAAAGGAACGCAGATGTGACCAACATTGCCAAATGGTCTAAAGATGGATATATTTATTTCATGGCAGTAGCCGAAGATCGTCCAGGATCTGAGCATATGTACCGCATCCCGAGTCCCAATTTGAGCAATAATGATCTTAATGCACACTGCATTTCGTGCAATTTGAACATCACTGATGAGCTTCATCAACGTCCTTGTGAGAAGTTCTCGGTAGCCATGAGCGAAGAAGGCTCTTATTTTATTATGAATTGTCTTGGACCGGGAACACCATACAGCTGCATTCATCGCACTTCAACCAACGGCATGGTTATGGTCTATGATGACAATCACAAAGTGGAACAACGCATGAAGGACGTGGAGCTTCCCACTATTCAACACATGGAAGTGGCCATCTCGGGTTCAGAGCTCAAAGCCCAGGTAAAGATGTACCTTCCCCCAGAATTTGATCCCACTCGACAGTATCCAATGTTGGTCTATATTTATGGAGGACCCGGTAGCCAACATGTGGATCTTTCTTTCAACCAATTTGAATACCAGACCTACTTGGCTGGTAGTAAGGAATTCATCTATACGATTATTGATCCAATGGGCACAGCCGGCCAAGGTGATAAATGGCGATACTCCATGTACCATCAATTTGGAACGGTGGAAGTGACCACCATCCAAGATGTCACAAGATACCTGCAAAATAACCTTCAATACATCGATCCCGAACGAACAGCCATCTGGGGCTGGTCTTATGGAGGATTCCTATCCCTGACCACATTGGCTAGTGATACCGAGAACCTTTTTGATTGCGGAATCTCAGTTGCTCCAGTGGCCGATTGGCTCCTCTATGACACTTACTACACTGAACGCTATATGGGCCTTCCGCAAGAAAACCGTAAAGGCTACAACCAGAGTCGTGTGTATGGCAAGTTGGATAATCTGAGAAACAAGTCATTTTATCTGATTCATGGCACTGACGATGATAATGTCCACTATCAACAATCGCTGCTGATCAGTCAAGCTTTGGAAGAGAAAGATATTTTGTTTCGCCAACAATCCTATACGGACCAAGATCACTCAATCGGTGACTACAGAGAGCATTTGTATCATTCCATCACGGATTTCTTGATCAACGATTGCTTCAAAGAAAAAGATCTAAGCTTGAAGAAATGAAGGCCTTCATGATATTAAAAGATTTACACGAAATGCAAACTAATTATACTCTGCTATCCAACCCATCTTAGCCTCATTCGCTCACCAACAATATGTCATAACAAATGAAAGTAATACTATTATTTTGGCCAAAAAGTGCATGTTAATATACAAACATTGCTCCGTTCCGAATTGTGCTGTGTCCTTTTTTTCTTTATTTGTTTTCCAAATAATGTCTTGAAGCTAATTGGGGTAACCATCGGTTGCAGCTTTTTGCGATTGAAGAGCACCCACGTACCAATCCATCTCCTTGCAAATCTGTGTAACTTTGGAAACCACTCTCTCGTTATTGGTAGTTCCATCATCCGAAATCTCCGCATTTTGGATAGTTGGAATCATGAGACTGGTCGGTAATGCAAACTGAAACCAACAGATAATTTTTGGATCGCAGATGTCCCATTTTTCAAGCTCCTTTTATTCCACAACTTACCATTCCGACTTCACCAAGGACGGGAAGTAAAGCTACTCGAGCTCGACAGCCTCCCATGGTTCCTACAATGGGCGGTATTCCATCTATGTACTTCTGCATAGGTTATTCTTGAGTTACTATCTTTTTTCTTACCCATTGAATATGTGGCGATTGAGGCTGGTTTGTGCCGATATGATGCTGGAGGAAAGTAATCGATTAAATTGGTCAAAGCTGGAGCAACCGTGGCATTGTATTCAGGGCACACGAAAACAAACCCAACGGCCTCCTTGATCTGCAAATCCAATTTCTTCAACCATTCTGGAGCCGCACTTTGATCCGGCATGAAATGAATCGGATTGGTTAAGAGTGGCGCATTGATCTCCAAAGGGTCTGAAGAGAAAGTGAGAGGTAAACGTACTTTTGATAGCCCTCTCCTTAATCATTGTACGCCCATCGTACCAATCAATGTTGGAACTAGGCCTTGTTCACTTAGATGGGACATGAACATTCTGGCCACACGAAGACCTTGACGACCATCTCGAGTTGACCCTAGAAACACGAGGATGCTCTTGGTGGTTCCACTCATGGTCTCAAATTGTTTTCTACAAAGGATGAAGTCACAAAAATGGAGAATAATCTTGGCAGACTGGCAAACAAGGTTTGGAATCAAGAGCGCTTGCAACCAGCGACTGGTGGTATGGAGAGCAAATGAGCAGGATTTAAATGAAGCAGTGCCTCCGCATGACTCGACTGTCTGTTGAGAGTAAGGATTGGCTGGACTGGCCCGATTGAAAGAACACACTTCCTTTGATTGTTTGGCTCGAAAGACCTTTCCTTCACTCCACACGTCCCACACATCAATACACCTTTCGTTGTGTCATGCAAACCATGAAGTAGCATTTCTCGTCGATTTGGTAAATGTTAAACAATGTGAAATTGCTGAATAAGTTTTGAAGATCAAAGCGTGCCCTTAGAGTCTAGCGTAATGAGTTGTTAATAAAAGTAATGTAATATCTATCACAATTGCTACGTAAACAGAATTCCAGTGTTTGTTATCCTACAGTATGTTACCTGAAGTCAGTAGTTATGAAACGAAAGACTTGGTACAAAATGGCTTCGAGTAACTTGATGTTCTGATTGGCGGAGAGACCACGTCATCTCACGGTTCAGGTCTTCTTTGCAAAGTTCATTCCAAACGTCCAGAACGATCATCAACTTACCGGGCTGCAAATGTGGGTACGCGTGTGCGGTTTTGGTTAAATCTTGGAGATTGGCCAATTTTGTTTTGAAAATGGGCGCAAACAAATGAGAGCAGACGATGATTTAACCATTGCATAGATTCAGGATCATTTCGAATGATTGAGATCCATTCAATCATGTAATATGACGCAACTATCCAGGGATAACCTATATAATAGTATAAATACTGGATACGAACTCGCGGAATTTCCTAGCTCGCAACCTCACACGGATGAGGCCGAGAGTTCGTAAGTAAACAAGAAGTACAGACGGCCATGTTGGGAGTGGAAAATCAAACGGAAATCGACCAGTCCAAAAGATAGTGCGCCAATCGGGGTTTTCTGTGTTTCAAGCGGGTCCAGCCAAGTCCTAGCCTTGGTAGAGGTCAACCCCACGCCCCAAAATCAGTCTGATGTGGGTGTTTCGAAGACATTAAGTTCAGCCAAGAACGAGTTAATGAAATAGTGAATGAATGAATGACCACATCATGGAGTGCGAGTGAACCCCCCACAAGGTGTCTTTTTTACAAGATGACGATCAAAGTGATCAAATGAAGTCTGATGATGACTAGGTAACCGGCTACAACCTTCGGAAGTGATAGACCTAACTACAGCAAAAAGAACGAATATGGACCAGAATCTGAGCCCAAATTCCTCTTTTGCGCAAAAGGGTTAAGAAGAAACTTTCCCACGGACCAAAACAGGGAGTTTCTTTATGCTCATCCATTGAACAACTTAAGAATATCTAACCATTCCTTGAATTATCAACAACAAAATAGCGGGGTTTTCCGAGCTTATCTATTATCCGATTTGAACGTCTTATTAATATCTTTGAACTTACAGTTGAACCCATCCATGTGTTATCCTGAACTTAACTAACACATGCCAAACTTTGTATGAAATCAAGTTTGTTTTAGGTTGTGTCACCTTGGCATTGTTCTATAAATGATGGTCCATCCTCGAATTTCTTTTATTATATGGTTGTGTCTTTTAGTTCAGGATAATTCAAGGACAGGTAAGATATTCTTAGGTTGTTCAAGTTGTCTAATAGATGAGCGCGATAAAAATCCCCGTTTTGATCCGGAGGAGAGTTTGTGGGGTAAATTTGGTTCCTTTCCAAGAGGAATCTGCGTTCGCATTAAGGTCCACATGGAACAAAGAAAGAAGAAGTCCTCAGCGTCAAGAATTCGGTCAAATGAAGAACAAATTAAGATGACTTCGAAACATATCAGGTGTGGCTACTAGCAATGGATGGGCTCAATATTTTGATTTGCCTTCTGACTCAGTCAGTCCAAATTGGTGATCTGACAGTCTAACCCGGATTACATGGACCCTCTCAAAGTCTTGAGAATGAAATGCTCCCACCAAGATTGAATTGTGTGGATTTTTTGACTCAATTTGATTGGTTATTCCTGGACAAAGGGATCTAAGAACTAAGAAGATCAATGAAACCCTATCAAGCACGTAGAGCCTATCCCTGCAATGAAAAGACATGATCCTCTGGTCCTGAAGGACCCTTAGCCCCAGTCCTGCGTGGTCCTGACCTTCTTGAGACCCAAGACTTGAAACATTTTCAATCAAATCCACAATCCAGGATTTAATCCTCATGTTTTTCACTAATTTTGTCTTAAGGACGTCGTGATTGCCTTTGTTCCAATTCCAATCCGGATCAGATGGCTGATCTGATCCAGAACCGTCAAAAGTGCCATTCAATAGTTACAGCCAACAACATCTCCGACTTGGACTCCATCTTGTTTCAAAATGAGACTATTCTCATTCCTTCATTTTCCTATAGAAATGGTTCCTGCGTCGTGGAGGTGCTGACGAGGATGGAAGAGGAGTAACCCTCCAGATATTACCACAGATACTTCTATTTAGCATTGTTTCACAAAAGTTGGACTATTGGGTGAAGCAAGATTCCATCTATGTATTTTCCTGATTGTTAAGAGGACTAAAATCCTTTGGAGAGCTGAATGTCAAAAGTTCATGAGACGAGTAAAAAGGAGTGCTGGGACCTCTAAAATCAAGGTAAAGAACAATTAGTCAATAAATATTAACACAAAAAGTTAACCTGAATGCTTTCAAGATGCATGTTCAACAGTTTTAATCGTTAATAAGGAATAAATGACATTGTGTCAAAATATGGCCTCGGCCTCATACCATTTTTTTAAAAATCAGAGTTCGTGTCCACCCCTTTCAGGGGTTCCTGAACTATCCTAATATTTTAAGTGAAGGGAAGGAGACGCAACGTGATTATTATTAATATCCTTTTTGGATGCGTAAATACAATAAATAAGTAAATAGCTTAAACAAAAACTCCGGTGAATTTATTCGTTCCTTACATCCCTTATGTTATGTAAACTATAATTTGTGGTGCTTCTGTCAGAGTAAACAAAAGTAGTTTTAGGGGTAACGTTCTGTCAATGGCAACATCAGGAACCACTGAAATCCTGAAAAAAGAAGCTAACGACAAGAATTAAGATATCCAGGAGGAACAAGCGCAATTGAAAAGTTACGCCTTCTCAAATTTACGTAAGGACGGGAGCATAATAAAATCACCCTTTTGTGGCAATAAATTACAAGAAAAGGTATGTATCTAACTCGTCTTGTAATCTGACATTAGATATAGGATTATGTAGTGAGCTTTGGGAGAGCAAAACTTTTGACTTAAATGTTACACTGGTTGGAAAGCAAAATACGTCGTCAAATCAACATCAGTAAGATCTTGTTTGTAGAAGAAGGCTTGGTTCCTGCTGGAGATCAAAATTCTTTTTGTTACCTTACTCATGTCCAAAGGTTCAGTGATGCTTCGCCAAACTTTTCGACACCTTTGGTGCATTAAATTCTTGTCATCCGACCTAGCACTTTTGTCATTACTAGGCGTAGGACACAGTTGCGGAATGCAACTACAGCAAATGCACACATCTTTAATAAAAATTTAATCTCTTGTTATTTAGCCGGTCAAGTTTTTTATTTTTATTAAATGTCATGGTTTTCATCAAACAACTTGCTGGTGGCCAAATTTGACGTACTGGTATCTATGGCAAGTAAGCGTTTGAAAACTGTCGGCTATAGTTTGTTACAAACAGAAAATGTGTTAATGTGTTAAAAACTACATGTGTCTAACACCTTCAAAAACAAATTTGGGTGGCAAAAATCAACCACTTCCGTGTATTCAGACGTTTCAGTTAGAGAAACTTTACTCTCAGGATTACCAAAAGCTAAAAATCAGTTTCAAAATTGCAATGGTCCTCTATGGCAATGTCAATGATTCGTTTGTTTCTGTTCCTGAAGAGTAAGAGGTTTTAAATAATCATACGAAAAACTCTTTTTTTTCGATAATTTTTCATAACATTTGTGACATGTGATAGCATTGCTCTGTTATCCGGTCTAACAAACCCTATTTGGTTAGATTACCTTAACTGAATATCATTCAAGGTTGACAATTTCTAAATACGTTCGCCCAGTTTAACAAAAAATGTGCATACAATAATTATATTCAAACTTGAAATAGAATCAGTTTTGGTCAGATCGCCGGAAACTATTCATCGTCTTTCCCTATTTTAAAGCGGATGTGGCGTTAAACGTTCCACAAAATTTCCAGTGTAAATGCTGAGGCTCAATGAAAGCTAGGATTTAAGATTTGGTCACGCTGCCTCAATATCAACACGTCTTTCTGACGAAACGAAAGAACCAAAAGTGGACCGAAAGGCCTGAAATCTTCCATTTATTGGGCCTTGCCTTCCTTCTTCACTCCCATAACCACTCCATCCCCCATAATAGTCAGGTAAATCCTTCCATTGCTTTTCTTGAGCACTGATTCGCCCACTTTTTCCTCTTTGAAAGCAGCCATCAATTAGAGACGATCCAGTCATTAGAATAATAATCATGGCCAAGGTATGATGTATAAAGAGTGTTTTTTTAATCCGCGTTCGTTCGTTTGTCGTGATCTCTTCCCATGATATTGAGATACTTATGCGTTTGCCGTGTTTGTATTCCAGAAGAAGAAGGCCGCTCGAGGCAAAGGTCAACCGCAACCACAACCTATTATTGGCGCCATTTCATCTTCGGATCCGGATTCGGTGGTCATATCGAAACCGGAAACCTCGGCGATTGTTGAACCCGATAGAGCAGAGCCCGCGGTTCCGGAGATCCAGATGAACATGGCTGATGTCAACAAGGTCGAGAAGAAGACCAAGGAAGAGATCTTGGCCGAGCGTGAGGCCAAAAAAGCGGCCAAGGCCGCCAAGAAAACCGGAGCCAAGTCCGGGGAGGATGCGGCTAAAGGTCAAGCGGCGGCCAAAGTCGATGACAAAGCCGGAGTAGAGGCCCAGAAACCAGCGGCCAAGGCTAATAAAGACCCTGAAGCACCTGTAAAGGCGGCAAATCAAGCTGGAAGCCAAATGCCGGCTAAATCCGGGTAAGGAAAGGGTTCCTCGGTTTTTCGCATAGCATAGTTTGGTCCCGCATCTCCGAGAACTACATTTTATCCTTGGTTACACACATAAGACAACTTGATGAATCAGACACTGAACCCAATATCATACTTAATCGCAGAAAAACCTAACTTTGAAGATTTGTTGAAGATATCCACCAAAAAGGAAGCTCATGATATTTGGTTAACGAACCAATATGTAAATAATCAAGGTTGGTTTTTCGTATTCCTAGAACCATGGAGAAGATTGTGACGAAAGAGACCCCCTCAGAAGGCGGCAAGTCTAAAGCCGAATTGAAAGCGGAAAGGCGGGCGAAGCAAGAAGCTCAACGAGCTGCCAAATTGGCGGGGGCCAAACCCGTGGATGGTGATGGCTCCAAGAAAGCGAACCAACCTCGGGGCAACAAACCCCAAATTCAAACCCAACCGAGTATCACCAAATCCAAAGTGCAACGGGTGCCGGATGACATGCAAGCCGATAGGTACGAGTTTAGATCTTATGTTCAAAAACCCCTTTTAATTGCAATTTTTGGATGATTCAGGCAAAGTGTGGAGAAAAAGGTCCAAAAGAAACTGCTATCCGCTCAAATCCCTCCTCGAGTCAAAGCACAGAGGAAAGTGGTGCTGTTCTCGCATCTTCAACAATATGAGCGAGAGTTGAGCATGACCCGTGAGATCCCCGTCGTTGGGGGTGTGATCCATTCAGCCATTCTGGAGCTTGGTCTCAGATATTCGGAAGGAATCATAACGGGGTCAAATGCCCGTTGTGTGGCCCTCATGAATGCCATGTCCAAGGTTTGTTTGCTTGTTTTTTAGGAGCCAGGTTGCATATTGATATACCGCTACTTGTTAAAAAGTGTCCCAATTAAGAGATATTCCCGGTTCATCCAATCATTGTTTACTGTTTCCCTTGAATACCAAGCAACTCCCCTATGATATATCGCTTGAGGAATCCGAGGAGGTGCTTAAGTTACCACTCGGGCCTTTGTGGCAAAGTTGGATGTTGGAAACTTGTTTAACGCCTAGTTATTAAACCTTGGCATTCACGTATTAAATCAGGGAGTCTCGTCTTCTTCGTTACACAATTAGCAACTTGGATCGATCACGTTGTCTTGCATATGTCTACGTCCTTGTCAATAGCAATGACCTGTTATAGATTCTATGATTTTGTCCAGGTCTGGGATTGTTCCTAGGGCATTAGTTATTTCCTTGATATTTGTTAGAGGAATGAACATTTAAGTTTGTGTGTGCAAGGGAGATTTAGTCCATACAAAATCTCCCATGTCCAATGTGTTGAATGACGACAATTTTGGGCGATTAGGAGACGTAATACTCTACACAAAAAATAAACATATGAGCGATTGAAGAAATAAATATGGAAGCGAACAGAGATCCCTAAAATTTCAATATTTTTGATGAAAGTCAAAAAACGTATTGTTATTATATACTATAGAATTGGTGCGAAATTTTTCTTCTCCTATTATAAGGAGACACTTGGTTCCAAGAGAGAGGATTCAATCTCATGTGCGCACTCTTCTAATTGAGAGGCTCAAAATTTTGCCTTTTTCAAACCAAGATGCGGCCTTATTGAAATGTCTTAACCTTTGAGTAATAAATGACTTCAACATTTTGTTCACTTTTAGGTGATTCGTGATTATTCTACTCCCCCTCAGAAAGACTTGCCCCGCGACTTGGACTCTCGAATCAAGCCTTACATAACGTTTCTCCGGCAATGCCGTCCGTTATCTTTGTCTATGGGCAATGCCATCCGATTCTTGAAAGCTAAGATCAACGCCTTGGATCCCACTTTGCCCGAGGACGAAGCCAAAGAACAACTCTTGGATTCGATTGACAACTATGTTCATGAAAATATCGTCTTGGCCGCAAGGCAAATCTCGATCACGGCACGAGATAAGATCCGAAATGGAGATGTAATCATGATCTATGGCTGGTAATTTGTTTCCTTTTTCTAGTACTGTTTTGTTTGGAAGGCGAAGCCCTTGGATTGGTCAAGAAGCACGGAAATCATGGAGTGGGAGGCTAGCAATGAGATTAATGATTTCCAGCAAAAACGAACCATTTGCGTTCTTCTACAAATGAGACCAGGCTAGCATTGAGAAGAACAGGTATTACAAATTTCAGCCCAATCGAATGCCGGAGTGAAAAGTTGTGCCTTCTCAAACTTCTGTTCTGAAGAGAGCATAGAATGAATGAACTCGCCCTATTGTGGTAAAACGGTTAACACCAAAGGGCAAGTTCATTCCTTCCCGGTAGGATCTGCACTGAACTTTGAGAGAGCATAACTTTTGTCTCTGACGTTCGATTGAGCTGAAAATTAAAATACGTATTCTTGTCAACATATGCAAGGTCTCATTTGCAGAAGAACGTAATTGAATTGTTCTTACTGGAAATCATTTTTTCTCATTGCTAGCCTCCCACTCCATCATTACAGTGCTTCTTGGATTGGTGTAACGTTGAGAAAAATATTATCGAATTCAAGTTTTAGATAATGAGAAAAATTATTACACAAGAAAAAGGGAGTAATATTTATTGTTATTTACCATCACTAAAAGACTAAAAACGTTAGGAAGCTCTTAAATTATGTTTTCAACCAAATTTTGGTCTAGAGACACAATAGCATTTATGGCTTTGAAAGTTCCTCAATAGGGCGCTTCGTACAATCAACATAGTTTTCATCTTTTTTTTTTTAAATATTGTGATCAACAATGCAATATTACAATTATTACATTTTTTAAATATAGGTAACAAGATGTTTTCGATTCACAATGTTAGGCAATCCAAATCCTCGTAAAACTGTTAGTTTCTTGATTGAAAAGGATTGAGGTAGTTTAACAGAGAGGAATTAAACCCTCTCAGGTATGCATTTCGTTTATGGTAATATGTTTTTGTCTCTTAATGTTTGAAAGGGGAAAGTTTGAAGAAGAAGCTCTGTTAGTATTTGACGGGCATTTGGATCGAATTTATGTGTCACCCATTTTATCCTACGAAAGAATAGCCAAATGCCAAACGGACATGTTTATTTCAAACACGTGTGAAATCCACAGACCATATAATGGTCATTATATGATCTGTGGTGAAATCTCTTTCCAGCTCGTCCCTTCTTCGCACGGTGTTGGTTGATGCTGTTCGCGAGTCCAAACTGAAGATTCGCGTCATTGTCGTGGATGGTCGACCTAAATACGAGGGTCGAGAGATGGTTCGACACCTGGTGAATGCTGGAATCAATTGCACTTACGTTCAAATCACGTCCGTACCATACATGATGCCAGAGGTGGGGAAGGCTTTCATCCTCTAAGAAAGACAAAGAAACAAAATCAATCTGAAACTCACTTTCAGGTGACGAAGGTGCTCTTGGGAGCTTATGCAGTTTTAGCCAATGGAAGCGTCATGTCCAGAGTTGGCACCTCACAAGTAGCCTTGGTCGCCAAAGGTTTCAATGTGCCCGTTTTGGTCTGCTGTGAGACGTACAAGTTCTCAGAGCGGGTTCAAACCGACTCGTTTGTCTTCAATGAGCTAGGTGCGTATGGTAATGGCAAGAAAAAATGTTTGAAAATGCTTCAAATGAGCCATTTTTAGAGTTAGCCCTAGAAATATTGACGTCAAAAGTGACACATTTTGTAGTCATTATTTGCGAAATCTTGGCAGCGAAAACAGAATGAAAGAGGTCTATAAAAGGGACATTTTGGTGGTGGAGATTATAGATTTGTTCATCGTGATGCGGCTTAAAAGAAAAGTGAAGGAATTGAAAGTTTTTGGTGCTTATTTGACACACTAGACTTTCAATTTGTTTTTAGAAACCATCGTTTCTTTGAATTGACTATCGTTAAAGATGCTATGGTATATTTAGTATACAAACCTTTTTCAAAACGGGCATTACATCGCCTTAGTCATTTTCAATTTTTGATAATTTTGCAATCATTGGCATTTGGTTTGATGGTGTGCTCTCCAAATTGATCTTGATCACCAAAGTAAAAAGCTGAAATGTTCATGCTCTAGTGATGAAGTAATACAATTATTATTGGCAGTAACCCAACTCACAACTTACTTCATCGATTGTTTAGCTTTGCCATTCATGTACGCAGAAAATCACCATGTCGAACAAAACTTGACCCAGTTATGTTCCTAATTAATAGTATGGTGACCTCTCCTTGCATCATGTATTGGGCCTGAACGGAGAGTGAGCGTCTAACTCACTTCTGTATTGTACACAGCCCTTGTTCTTCAATTACAAACTACCCAAACAAACTGTTCCGAGGGTAGTACAGTTTTAGACGAAAAATATCTCTACGAAAGCATGATAGAAATGTGGGACAACGATTAGTAAAATGCTCAAAATTGTGCTCGATCCATTTTGATCAACCCCTCAAATTGACAGGGAGGAGCAAAATGGTCAAGAGCGTCTCAAATGGACAGCGTCCTCCACAAGACGCTGAGTCTAATGAGCTCCTATGTAGCTCAGAGATAATTCAACTGAATCCCAACTCGGCCGAATTTAGACTCTGTCCAGATAGAATTTGGAAGTTGCTATGGAGAATATGGACCGATTGGGAAAGATAACCAACATCTAATCAACAGGAAATTTAGACTAGACGCAAATCTAGGGAAAGACATGATAAATAGTTACTAGACAACTAGCAAAATTGTTAACTTGGAATGTTATCATTGTCGACTTAAACTAGTCCCAAGACGCGATTGACCCGTGGAATAGTCGTAGATATAATTCCTCTCTGTATTCTGTTCACAGGCGATCCCGATGACTTGGTGGACACAGGGCGGCCTTCTTTCACCCCTTTAGAGGATTGGCGCGATTTGAACTCGTTGACACTTCTCAACTTGACTTACGACGTTACACCCCCAACCCTGGTGGATGCCATCATCTCCGAAGTGTCGGTCATTCCCACCACATCTGTGCCTGTCATTCTCAGATTGAAGAACATCGACCACGTGGCTCCTTGAGCATGATGCATAGCCAGTTTCCATTGTCTAATTGATCGTTGTTACAAGAGGTTGTTTGAGCGAGAATAAAAAAGAAATTGTGTCTCAACGCAATCATCCCTGTCACCAAGTGACTACAAGACGCTAACCGCGAATAGTTTGGCCATTAGTGGGGTATCAATTTTGGGTGGGACACATCGAATCCCCGAGCATTGCCGACGAGTGTTGTAGTGAAACAATTTTCAGCTGTGACGTACACAGAGTGCGAGGGTGGAATATGAACGACCCCCTTCCTTCGTATTCTTCTCCCTGAGGGATAAGGGTTGAATAACCATGGTTGTTGGTCAGCTAGAGCGTCTCCAGATTAGATCAATTGTCAGTCGAGTGTTCACGTTCAAGGTGAAGAAACACACCTTACCTACCTCCTCCAACCTCGTCACGATGTTCTACATTGGAGATGATTCGGACTTTGGATCCGAAGAGACATGCCTCCTCCTCACCAAAGCTATTCAAGATGACGTCGAGGTCGAAAAACAGCTCGTGGAAGATCCCGCACCCGACTTCAACCCGGAGAACACCAAATTGGCCTTGAGACACTCGTCGAAAGTGCTCGAAAACCTAAACGAATTGGCATATCCCAATCCGACAGATCCTGACGCAGCCTATCGACGCACTCTAGATTCATTTCGTCTAGCTCTTCATAAGGATATTTCCTTCATCAAGGAGGAGAAGCCCATCAATGTTACCTACCTGTTCCAATGGCGTCCAGGCAAATATATTTTGTTGCGAGACTCTACGCATCCGACCGCACGAGTCTGGTTTCCTCCCAAAGAGTATTTCGGTCACGGGTTAAGAGCCCGATGGCTGCGGTTCAAACTTCGGGATGAGTATATTCAGGATTGGGAGCCCATCCTCAAGCACGGAGTTCACGACGCGTTGGTCTACTTCTCGCAAGTAGCGGTTGGAATCCCGGTTCCCACGATAGAATCCAGAATCAAGGATTTGTACGATCTGGCTGTGAAAAACTTTATTGCATGGAAGAAAAGAATCTTCAATAAAAATTGAAACCAAATTTAGAATTTGTAATAAAAAGACGCAACGAAATTCGTGCTTTGGTATTTTCATTTGAACGCGAATCATATTTTACTGACAAGTTGGAAAAGAGCGAAGGTTGACCTTTTTTGAGGATTGGTTCCAGAGTTTTTATCTAAATTGCCTGCGAAAGCCTTCATTTTCATATATAGAATGATCTTATTTTAGACATTTTTTTTTGTAAAAGGTCACATATTGCTCAAATAAGACGCAAATGCAAGCCTTCGAGATAGAAATAGAAAAAGGCATCAAAAATATTGGTTCAGTCATGTCCAATTATCATCATGTACGTAAATCATAAAAACAGTTCAATTGTGTCCCTCCTTATTTCACCATCGAGACGATCTTGATCAGCACAAAAAAGGTTGAACGTAGTTATTATTATCATATAGGAAACAATCGAAAACTACGTTAAGGATGACAAAGTAGTTTCTGTGGTGGTAATACTAGCACGTCGTTCCCACAATTCGCCATTGTGAAGTGGTTCCGCTCCATGACAACAATGGTGGCTGGTCACTCTCATTTGGACCAAAATCTGACCAGGACAACTGGCCGGATGGCGCCAACCATGGAATATTAAGGCTAAAATGGCGAGGACGAAGATTATGGGGAGCGCGATCAAGGTTGTTAAAAGGGCCGATTGAGATGTGGAACAGTGGGATGATCCCAAATCGGCTATGGTCGACACATTGGTGGAACAATCAAAGGGCTCGTTGAGACAGGATGAAGAGTCATGGCACCAATTGCAGTTGTGTTGTACACAAGTGGAACAAGTTTCAAAGTCTGCGCATTGAGCCAAGAGCTCATACATTATGGTTAAGCCGTGAACCAGGTGTTCCCTCTCTGTGTTTACTCTGTATGCTTGGGACGGTTTCAATTTGGATTTGGGGAACGTGGAAGCGATTCCAACAAAGTACTTGTGTCGATCCAAATCGGTTGGAACATTCCAATATTTGAGGAGAATGTCACCGCTTGATTTTAGGACTAGTTCAAACGCTAAATCGGGGACAGAGGTCTCGTTCCATAAAGCCAAAAATTGCTCTTCGTTGGCACCGTACGTTATGGTGGCTTTTGGGTGGGTTTTAGCAAAAACTTGGCTGATGTTCCTCAAGGGTGCAATCTCATTCTTGATCCCCTTTGATTCGAGCTCTTCCTTAAACATCGTCACAAAGCCCAAAGGAGACAAGAGAAGGTCTTCATACACCTCTCCGTAGAATTTGACACTAAATGGAAGTTTGAACGGGATGAATTCAGTCGGATCGTTCGGATCAGTCTTAAAAGTGGCAAAGTCACTCTGAATCATATGCCTGATGATTGATTGTTGCTCCATTAACGGGTTGACGTGGATTGTTCGATTGTAGTACTCATGTGAGCTTTGAATCATCTCAATGGGACAATGAGAAATGTTCCTTATGCTGTGATGGGACAAAGAGCAGAGACCATTCACCCAATCTTGTCGATTCCGATCGTATCCATTGGAACACAACTTGAGAGATGGGCACCAAACGCAATTGAAATCGGTATTGCCTGTGGTACATTCCCAACAACTTTTGAACTTATTGCAAGTAGGAAGAGCATGGAGCTTGATAACTGTTCCATTTTGGACCAAATTCAAGTGAGGAGTGAGATCCAAATCGTGATAGATGTATCGCTTCTGCATAAGACCCATTTTTTGTGCGTTCGTAGAGATATGGTCCATGAAGTAAGCATCAGAGAGACCAATATTCAAAGGATGAGCTTCATCGTCAATACTTTTCAATGGACAAGGAATCGAGATGTAAATAAAGGTAATATCTCCATTTGGGAACAATTGAACTTGGAAAGTGAATGAACCAAGGCTTGGCTGGCTTTTGATGCTCATGTTCACCCATTCCACAATCAAATTAGTCTTTGTCGATTTGGCTAAAACATAAGCATTCTCATTGTAACTGGCATCAAAGTCTGACATTAGAGGGGCAATGTATTGGCTCTGAATAATGTTACTTCGTTCCACAGATGGAATGGAAATGAATCCAGCCGAGATCACTGCAATCTGTCTCAAATAATGACCATAAAATGGGAATTCAAAGCCCAAAGTGATATCGTCCTTCTGTCTAAAATAGTTCGACGTCGTACTCAAGTACATCACGTCAGGGTCGTCCAATTTCATATCGACTTTTGTTGCTCGAAAGATGTCATCATCATTGGTAATAAAAGATTTGTAATACTCGTGATGATCCGTGACGTTCTCATAGACCTGTTCCATGGGTTCTGTTTCCATTTTTAGGCTCATCATAGGGCTGATGATAGGACAAGAATCAGTGGAGTTCTGAGTGACGTAAGTGTTCAAACAACCATTGTCCAGCCATTCTTGGCGAGTTTTGTCGAATCCAAACAAGGCACAACGACCAATTTGAGGGCACCACTGACACTTTTCCGAGAATTCGACGCAACTACCGCAATTGTAGTTGTCTTTGCAAGTCAGAAGAGGCTCAATCATGATGGCAGTTTCATTCGAAAGCAATGAGGTTTGATTCTTCAAATTGATCGAATGGTAGTCTGTCATACTGGGTTGCGACATTAAGAAGTCTAATGGTGTGGAAAACTGGGATCCATAAGCGTCACTGATTCCTAATTTCCGCAACCAAGCCTCTTTCAAATGAGTGGGTAGAGATTTGTAGAAGAAAATTATGGTTCCATTGTATCGAAGTTGCACTTGGAAGGACACCTTCATGGAGTTGGTCCCACCGGTTTTCATGACCACGTTCCTCCATTCAATCACGACTTGTGTCCCATCGTCCCAATAAGCAACTCGACTGAGAGGGTCCAAACGATCTACTTCAAAGTCGAGGTTTAAAGGTGCGATTTCACTGGCGTACATGAAATGGGGTTCTTCAGGGAGATAATCTAGCGCAATAATTCCTTCTTTAGGCAGAATGAACACCTCGTGAAAAGGTTTTCCATAGTATGGGAACGGGAAGGACAACGACACTTTGGTCACCTCATAAAATGGAACACTTTTAAACATGCGACCTTCAATCCAAAGACGCTGACCTATTAGGTCAGGATCTAAGATGGTAGTGGTATTGTAGTAGTCATGAGAAAGGGTGATTTTTCTGACAGATTCCAAGTGGCACATTGACGGTTTGGTTACATTATACTGGTGGCATTTGTTGGACTCCCAAGATTCTCGCAAGCGGTCCATTCCACTGGAACAGGTATTCAAACTAGGACACCATTCACAATGGAAAGTTGGGAGGTTAGTCGTAAGACAAGAGTGACAATCCGTTAACTGATTACAAGTTTGACGAGCCCGAAAACGAATGACCACTTTCGGTAGGATTTTGAGAAGGTCGATCTGGATACTGCTGTATTCGTAAAGAAAATGGTTCTTGACAAAAGCGTCGGAAATCCCAACTATGAATGTCTTGTTGAACATGGTTTCATTGGGGGATAACTTCACTTGACCCACGTGAGTTCCAATCTCCTTGTAAACAAAGATAATGTCTCCATTAGCCAAAATGGACACTTGAAACGTGTATGGCCCCAATTCAGGATGGTGTTCTAAAATGACTTGGAACCATTCCACGGTCAGTCGCTCTTTGTTGTACAACATTCGAACTTGGGACTCATTGGAAGCACTCAAATCCCAATTGGCTCGCAATGGTGCAATGTATTGGAGGGCATGCATCCCTCCGTGAAGTTTATCTGCCAAAGAAATGAAACCCTCCGTTGTCACAAATAGATGATCCAAATGATGCCCATAAAAAGTGAATGGAAAGAAATCCAGAGGCACTTTGGTCGATCCAATCTTCATGTTGGAAATACTATCGAACTTTGTTACCCCTTTTTCTTCATCCATTTTGACCCAATGTTTGTCAAATTGGGCTGGGGATAAGGGCTCAATGATGTTCATGTAAAAATCGTGATCATCCACGATGGTGCCTTCAATAAGGGGGTCATCGTCTAGAGATTGTAAACAATGGTCCATGGAAGCTTTCGAGGAACATTGGTGCTGGTCCCACAGATCACGGTTCCGATCAAACCCTGTGGAACAGAGTTTGATCTCTTGGCACCAATAGCAAGGTCCAAAAGGATCAATATAGTCTATGCACGTGTCGCAAGTGTCAAAATCACGGCACGTCGGTAAAGGCTGCCAAAGGACACTGGTATCATTCTTTATAAGAAATCCCCTGGTCTCTTTAAGGTCAGCTGTGGAAAGATAATTCATCATTAAGTCCTCGAAGGATTTGATGGTACTGTTTTGATGAAACGAGTCCGACAGTCCCACTTTAACTGGATGAAATTTCTGAAATAAATCAAGCCCAGAAGGATTATTTTAGTTTCCCAGAAAATATGCTGCCTAGCTTTTACGCACGTTTGCTATTTTGAGCAAGGCATTCATAGGAACCTTGTGATAAAGGAAGAAGATGTCTCCATTCTCTTGAAGAACACTTTGAAACGAGAATGTTCCCAATTCGGGTTGATCAGTAAGTGTAACATTGATCCATTGGACCTGGAAATGTTTGCCACTGTCTTGAAGAGCCACTTCAGCATATTGGACTCGACCGCCAACTTTAGGGTCTGCTTCAAAATTGGCCATTAATGGTGCAATTATACCGTCTTCTGAGTTTGGCGCCTTTCCATGGTTTTGAGAGGTTGAGATGAATCCTAAAAAAGTCAATTGTTCGATTTGATATGTTCTGTTTAAACGAACGTTTGATGCACACCTTTTTTAGAAATTCCCAGGGAGGTGATATCTTGGCCGTAAAAAGGAAACGGAAACGAAATTTCTACCCATTTCCATTCCTCCTCATCCGTTAAGACATCGTTGAATCGAATGCAATTGGGATTGAGATTTTCGGTCATGAACAACTTCCAAATCTCACTGTGAAGTAAAGTGTTTTGATTGAAAATGACGTAAACATTAGATTCTGGATGTTTCAGAGAAGAAAGTGGTCCTCTGAACAAACATAACGTAACACAACGTAAATTTCGAACACTTTTGTGTTTCCTTGCATCTCACCGAAAAATGTACTTTTACGAAATGAATTTCCAGGTTGAATATCTTTTACCGAGGAGTAAAAAAATCATTAAAGATTGTTGTGGGATCTTCTTCTAAATGTTTGCCTTATGTACCATTTAAGATTATTTGCACATTTTTTTGAAAGCTTTGCTCTTTCATCTAAATGAGGAAAAAGAAGACCATTTCTCTTTATTCTGAGTAAGGACTAATCTCCGAGGAAACCCTGTCAACTTGGCAACGTGCTCTGCCTTAGAACATCGTGGACCTTCCAAATTACTATAGTTGTAACATAGTTAGCTTACCTTATGCTTGCAGATTTGAAGATTGAGCTATTGTAGAATCGGTGTTGATCGTCGTGAGTTGTTTGCATTAAATGCATGTCCTTGAAATTGTTGAATTATACCAAAGATCAATCGACAAAATCTAGATAATAGTACCTTACCTTTAAAATGTGACCAGTGGATTTGAGCTCGCAAAGAGGAATTGCCAACAGGACACACCCAAAAGTGAAGAAACATCCGAGACCATTGACGGACTTCATGCTCACACCTATGACCATTAAGAAACAATCACGCCTCTACGCTCACTTCTTCATGAATCCGAGGATTGTTACATTTAGTGGGTTTCAATGCAGGATGTGCGACTCTCTTTGGTGGGAAATCTCGTTTTCTTGTCTTTGACTTTTGTTTTGATTAGTGAAGCCCGATATCTGACATCATATCACTCTCCAAGGCGTGAATCCGTGTGAGCAACATCTCGATAGACTTCACATTTCAGTTCAAAGTACAAGAACGGGGATGAAGGAATGAAACCTCAGACGACGGATATTCATGGTTCCATGCTCGAGACCGTTTATCGACTGAAACCTCTTCCATTCCCGAGGCCCTAGTTCAGCTTTAACACCCCCGCATCTTTCGGGTCTTCAAGTTGGAGTTGTAATTAATCAGTAAGAAACATCTAGCAACAGATTTGACATGTAATCCCGTCAACACTGACCTTTTTGTGTTGGTCACTCATTTCATATGGAGGAGGAGAAGGTAGCTTAACTTTCGGCAAAGTCTTCGACTTTGACTTCCGAGAAACCGGCTCCTCTTCATGGTTTTACACACATACATACGAACGAACGAACGAACATTCATGGAGAGGACAGCTCCTAATCTAAAGTTCTCAAGAGATGAACTTTAAAAGATCAGACGTAGGGTCATTGACGTTTGTATTGCACGGGTAGTTATTTCAAGATTTTTTTAATT
>CM021315.1:9125477-9175019 GCA_010645155.1 Tigriopus japonicus | reverse complement strand
GCTGGACAAAAACTCGATAAGTCTGGTAAGATCCTATCCACGGGTAGTTATTTCAAGATTTTTTTAATTTCAATGGCATTCCACTTTCAGTGGTACCACACCATTGGCTTAAGTCTTCGGAAGAAAAAAATGCAAAAATTAAAATCTTCCCCCATGGAATATGACAGAAATTGTCATTTTATTTATGACGGGTTTTGAATCTTTTTCCCCTTGATTAAAATTATGAGAAGGGCAGCTCCTGAATGTAGGGCCTTACATTATTACCTTTCTGTGTAACTGTACTGATGTTTGTAATTAACTGATCCTTGGCCAATTTCTTGACTTGAGTTTAATTTGATGTATGAGTATCAATACCTCAACACAAGAAGAGACAAGGATATTCAAGCCACAGCATGTTTGTTTAGTTTGTGAAAGTGACATTTACATCCTGTATCTATTGGTGATTAATTTGGATCAGTTTGGTACATCTGAGATGATGTTATTGTGGTAGATTGGTCATTTCCTCATTGATCATGTGCTTATCATGTGTCATTGTGTGCAATCCTGAATATCATTCTGTAAATCGCTTTTTTCTTGCGAGAAATCCTCCATGTCAAGATTGCAATCACCAAACGAACAATATTGTGTTGGCCTTCCACTTTAGGCAAAGTATTTCATGCCAACAAAAATTTGCATGAGGTAAAGTGCACTAATGACCGAGTGAAGAACAGAGAACAAAGGATTTTGAAGAATCCAAGTTATTGAAGCCTGAACAATGTGATCACTGATCAGTTCTTTTGCTGATTGTGTGCTTTAAAAGTGACAAAATCACAGGCCTGTGAACAAAATGTCACTTATACATAAGAGAGCACGAGCATCAAACTCATCCAGTGTGCCATGTGTACAAACAATTTCCATGCATAAAAAATCTTCACTGTGCACTCAGTATCCAACACATCAATGAAAATCATCTGAAAGTTGTCCTAAAAGTTCTGTAACAAAACTATGTGAATATGAGTCATGTTGTTCAGTTGTGATTTTGAGTTCATTGCTCAACATTTTCCATTCCAAGTTTTGTTTCTTGACCACCATGACTTTCCTATCTCCTTTTTTTGCCTTGTATTGTTTGCCATTGTGAATCCATTTCTGATGATAAATAAACTGCCTTACTTTTTAGTTGTTCAGTTTTTGTAATTTTACCTCAGAAAGGCTTTCATTAGAATTATCAAAACAGCAACTAAGCAAATTAATGCACTTGAAGCACTATCCACAAGGGACATTTTGCTCCTCTTCATCATTGTCATCATAGCAGATTTAAGCCTATATTTCTCAACTTTTCTTGATTGCAATAAACAAAGCCTTCTAAATCAATAAATTGTCTATGATGTGCAAAATCGAAATTAAACTTTGCTCCATATCAAGGACACATTAGGGCCCAAATATGTGTTACAAAGGAGACATCCTTCTCATGATTGGATAAGGAGGAAAATGGATTCAAACCATGCCATAACTAAAAAGGCCATTTCTCTCATTTTCCATGGGGGAAGATTTTAATTTATGCATTTCCTTCTTTCCAAGGCTTATGCCAATGGTGTGGTACCACTGAAAATGGAATGCCATTGAAATTAAAAATTTCCTTAAAAAACTACCCGTGTATCTTAATGGAAGAACCTGGGTAGTGGAGGTTGGAGACCACCTTTCGGAGGAACGGTGTGTACCAATCGGAGTGCCACAAGGGTCTGGATTATCCCCGCTTCTCTTCCTAGTTCTCATTAGTGACTTACCGCTCGCCACAAGTTCTGATCTTGTGATGTTTGCAGACGATATAATTGCTGTGGTATCAGCGAAAACTTAAGCAGCAACTTCAAGATCGGTTGGAAATCGTCTCAGATGACGTAGCATCTTACATGGAAGGATCAGGCCTAGTTCTTAATACAGAAAAGACAAATATGGTGTTCTTTGGAAAACAGGGGCTCCAAATAAATTGCCGCGGAAAAACTATCGAAAGTTCTAACGTTGCAACGCTCTTGGGAATGAAGATATCATCCGAGGGATCATGGAAAGCGCACGTGCGGGATCTCTTGGGGGACTTGGATCGGCGGGTGGGAGTGCTGCGGAGACTGCGTTGTCAAATTCCACTCAAGACTCTTCTGTTTCTCATCGACTCATTGCTGATAAGCAAAATACGATTCGGCCTGGAGGCTTATGCTGACCCAACAGTAGGCTGGAAAGAAGGGGAGTTCAAATGCAGTCTGATTGCTGCCCTGCAAGTGCGTTTGAACAATGCAATTAGGGCCTGTTTTGGACTGTCACTGAAGGACAGAATCCCAGTGAACGATTTGCTCAAGATCAAGATGGGGCAGCAACAAAGTGTACTCCAACTGGCCATTGTAGCGAATGCAGTCTTAGCCTGGCAATGTCATCACCGGAATGAACCACAACTTCAAAATTCTGCATCCACAAGATCAACAACAAGAAGGGACGTTCCTGAAATATCAACAAGGGGCTCATACCTGAGAAAGGCGGCTCGTATCTGGAATGTATTGCCAGAAAAAGTCAGAAGTGCGGAGACTCTTTCCAAGGCAAAACATATCATCAAGGACGCAGTGACCCATTTGGAGAAACTATTTGCTAAACGTTTCAATAATTGTACTTTCTAGTGAACTTGAATCTTTATCCATGCTGTGATAAATTCTCTTTATTTTTTTCCCCCATCGATTGATGTCAAATCAGTCTTCTCAAGAAGTCGTTCTGACTTTACGCGTCATTAATTTGATAAGTAAATAAATTATCTCACGAACCGAATGCAAGCTCCTCAAGTCATATGGAGCTTTTCCATGTGATGTTGGTGTGATTTGGCATATTTGGTCTGTTTACATCCCTTAAAAATTCTCTTAGGGCAGGATTGGACAAATTTTTAAATACTATTCATGACCACCCACTATTCAAGGGTTGTACAGATCTGCCAACAGTAACTCATTGGTAGATGAAAATTTGTATATTAGTTAATTAAATAAGCTATACTAATCTTTAACTCTCTTTAAAGAGAATCCCATTCTTTGTAGCAGTAATAAAAAAATCTGCCCCCCCCCAAAAAAATAAAATAAAAATAAAATCATGAAGCCAAGAGGGTTCAAATAAGGGTTTGAAGGAAGTCATGATGGTGAAAGTTGAAATTTCTCAGTGAAAAACCTTGCATTTCAGTTAAACAACATTAGAAAGAGCTTTTTCCCATTTTCCTATTGGAATAACACGCTAGAACTAAGAGATCCAGTCTATAAGTCTACACTGTAAGACAAAAACAAGAGTTTTCTTTTCATGTCAAACTTATATTCACATATTATTTTCATCAAGCATATAAAAAATAGTTTGGCACATTTATAACCTAAGAGGTAGCCTCCTTGTGGGTAACAGGTTTCGTGTTTTTATCGTTGAGTTTTGACAGTGTTAGTGAAAAATTCATGAAATACGGCCAAAACTGGAAACTGGAATTGTGGAAATCAAAACGGTTCCAAGATTTATCATAGAGTAAAGAAAAATCAAGTCCCATTAACCTTTGTCGAATATTTACTTGCGTCAGCTGACATGTTTGAAACGGCGATGCTAGGGCAAGCGAGTCCTCTGAAGAATCTTAATTTGACATGATTTTGCCAAACTCTAAAATAAATCCTATCTGCGTTAGCATGCAGCCTGATAATCCTTACGATACCAATGTTTCTTTCTTGACTAAAATAAACAACTAGTACGTGGTGGCATTTGATATTTTTTTTTATTTAGCCAACACTGGCAAAAATTAAGGGGCCCTTTGAATGTCTTAAGAACGTAACCAGGTAGAGAAAAAGTTGGGGAGAAGGAAGGGTCATTAATAATTGGATGGAGAATCAGACAGGCCAAATTGGGTATTTGCTATATCTTATTTCAGGTGGTTCCTTTCTTCCGCTTTTTATCAGCATTGGTTTGTTTTCAAGACCTTGACGTGGGTCCCATAATCCTCGCAAATATTGCTTTTGGAATAACACGCTAGAACTAAGACACCCAGTCTATGTAGTAACGTTTTCGCTTTTGATGCAAGTTTTTTAATTGTTTTTTATTTCTTTTTTCATTTCATTCTATAGCCATTTATTCTAAGTTTAAAAGTTATGCTCTTGTAATGCACCAAAATGCTTTGGTTTGTCACATTGGTGTTTAAAAACCCATAAGTCTGAAAGCTTCCCCATCTCCTTTTTGAAGGCCTGAAATTGAACAATCTGATTCAGAAATGGTGCTTTCTAAAATATTTATTCCTTCAGACAAAATCATTTAAAATGGACACCATATGTTAAAATGTGCTGCAAAATATTGTTAGGGCACACAAGCCCGTGAGTTTTCACCAACTTAACAAACTATTAATTTTTGCGGAAAAAGCTACCTAAAACGTTTTTTTAGCCGATTTCACCTTCTGAAAATCCGCTCCCCATACATGGTTAGGCAAAATTAGTGTAAGTTTAGATTTCAGACCACGATCAAGGCCCTTGTTGTGAGCCACAATTTCAAATGATAGTTTAAAAAGCAGTGGTTGGTGATAGTGATGTGACTTGGTGTGTTGGGCAAGATTTTTTGCGCGAGGTCGTAAGGTAGTGTCGCCAATTGACCTTTGTGAAATCGTATTCCTCTTTGCTTACCAATCTTCAAAAACCTGTTTTTTCATCAAGGAGAACGGAACGGCGTCCCTAACTTTTGTGACTTCTGAACAGGGTTGCAAATGACACTCAAATTTGTGTTTGCTGATATAGCTGAGCACAAAACGAAATCTCCATTAGGTGACCCTACCTTGCGACCTCGAGCAAAAAAAGCTTGCCCAACACACCAAGTCACATCACTAGTTGGTGACACAGAAATATTGTCATCGAACCAAGAACCAGGTGACAAAACGAGGTTGAGGACTTCTACGTTGGCCAAGGCCAATACCGTTAAGATCACACATACTTCATCTTGATCCACAAACAAGATGATCAAAGACTAAAATATGCCCCCATAACTGTTGGTTGTGTCGTAAAAAGGCCAAAATAGCCAACGAGGACCACTTTTGCTTGTAGCTGAAACAGCATAGGAAGATACTTTAAATGAGACAATGATGCATGCGAGTTGTCACATTGATATCAATAAGTTGAGGGCGGAGGTTTGACTCGGATGGTTTCACGATATTCACATTTCACTAATTCTGCGTAACCCTGTACATGCATTACCTGTATCTTTCGTTTCCAGAACATTGCAGAGACGTTTTCGTGGTTTTGGATACATTAACTGTAACAAATCTAAAAAAATCATGCATGATTTCGGAGCCGGAGTATCCGGCTATCCGTACGAATTCAAGGCCTTCACCATTAAGTTTGAAACATCCTCAAAAATGACTTGTTCCTTTGTGTTCATTTTGTTGAGCAATAAGGCAAAAGTTTAAATGACCCTTTTCATGTAGTAAGTGTACCTAAAATAGCCAAAAACATAAACTTTGAGCTTCGGGGGTTTTGAAAACTTGGAACATAAGATGTTAAAAGTTTTGATCCCCCACATTGTTTTCAAAAACCAAATGTGAATACCTCTATTTTCTCATCAAAGCAAAAGCAGTGTTAAAGCTAAAAGCTTAAATGCAGAGGTGCCATGGTTTTTTAAGACGTCAAAAATCTGTTGTTTTTAAATCACCTTGGTTTGGTACAAAAGCCCGGCAGGCTCTCTTAAATATGCTGAAGGCACGAAGTCAGTTTGTTGAAGGAATGGTCAGGACTCAACAACAGTGATGGGTACTGATGTGTTTCGAGTTGGATTTTTGGCCGAGTTTTGCCACTTTGGATTTTCAGGTCAAAAAGTTGACCCCCAACTAATCTTCTCAACTAGAGACGCCATAAAATATGGCAGCACTGCCAACTCGAAATCCAAAAGTATAACTACTGATGGAACTCGAAATCGAACTAGTTCGAGTGTTGCCAAATTGGTCCCAGTTTAGGTCTTTTTAAAAACGTTCAATACAACCTGCCCTAATCAACAATGATAAACTTCCGAGTAAAAAATGGCAGCACTCCCGGTTCGAAACACATCACTAGTGATGGGTTCCGAGTTGGAAGTGTTGCCATTTTTACTCGAAGTTTAATTGCTATTAAAAAGGCACTTTATTTGAAACTTTTTACCAAAGACCCAAACAAGGACCAATATGGGAACACTTGAGCTAAATCGAGTTCGAGTTCCATGAGTAGTTATAACATTGGATTTCGAGTTGAGAGTGCTGCCGTACTTTACTTGGAGATTAGAGGCTAGTTTTTTGGACGTAAAAGATCGATCTCAAGATCGTACTTTAGCAGGATAAGTCCAATCTTGAGATCGATCTTTGCCTCTAAAAAACTAACCTTAGGTATCTTGCTAGTTGAGAAGATTAGTGATGATGACTGTAAGGCTCGGAGACGTATTCAGTTTTTCTGTGGAGCATATTTTTCCTAGCCTTGAGCTTCTTGACCCGTAGGGACCAAAACAACAAAACTATGGCAAAAATCGAACTCGAAATCTAACAGTCCTCTACAAGTCTAGTCAATGACTACTTTTGAGTTGGCTTTAAATGGGATGAAATTACGTACAATGTTGTAAGGGGCAGTTAAAATTAGAAGCACCACTCAGACAATGGAGGTTGTAATATTGAGCAGGAATCATCTATAAAGGATGTAGGTGTGAAAAGGAAAAAAAAATCTTCAATTTTGCTGTGGAAAAATTATTATCTCTGGTAACGTGTGATGCGAAAAGTTTCTTCGCTTAACAAATATCCCTCTGACTGTCTTTGAAGACAATAATTAATGTTTCCCCACTCAAAGTTACTTTTCAATTGTGGGCGCCTGGAGTGAAGACAAGCAAAAGATTTCTTATTTTGATAACCTTGAAAAATTAATATCAAAAAAGTTAAGGACGTAATTAGAGACAATTAAAACAGAATTTATTGACACTTTTTGAAAATGTTTGGGCCAGAAGTGATGTACAAAAACGCTAAAAAGTCTGAATGAACAAAAACCTTGCAAACGTTAAAAAGGGTCAGAACTTTCAAAGGGAAACGTTACTACTCCCCTTTCTCAGATTTCATATATGTTGGTGCTTTTAAAAGTAGTAAAAAACAAGCAATCCTAGTATCTCCCCCTCTTGGTTCTTCCCATCCTTTCTAGGTATAAGCAAACACTTAAGGTCAATCACTACGAATCATTTAACGCTTGTAATTTGCCTCAACAAATACTGTTCCAAAATTTCATTTCTCTGCTCTCCATCATTTCTTTATTTTTATTATTTTTTGTTGTGTTTGCGGATTTTCTACTACCGCTACAAGGAATGCGATTCCCTGTAAACAAGGATTTCTCACGACAGCTTCATTCCGACCCCCAGCAGGATTCGAACCTACGCCGTCTGGGGAAGCACTTACACTCGGCTCTTATAAGAACGCATTAGTACGCGCGGCCACTCTGGCTTCCTTAAGGTTCCTTTATTGCACGTTCCTCCTGCACTATTTAAACCTGTAGCTTCACAAGTTAAACCTGTGTATTAGTGTAGCCACTGATGCACATAGCACACAGCTAACTCAAAAGCAATGTTTAGAGCTCCAACATTCTTTTAGGAATTTGCACAAACTTTGGACTCAAGTATTGACCACAAACTGAAATCAATGGGACATGAAAAAGTTCGCTTCAAGTGAGCGTTTTAAACCATACCGCCAGCGCCAAAACTGGGCCGTTGGCTGTGCTGAATTGCTCACCCCATTTTTGTGAATCCTAGTTTTTTCCACTCAAGCGTCCATTCCATGATTCTAGGTCCTTGGAAGCGATAGATATTTTAAGTTTGTATTCCAGACTGTAAATAGACAAGTTTATGTCCCATTGGAATCAGATCAGGGCTTGATGGCAGCCCTATTTCCATGCTTTTCAAATCAATATTTTGTTTTGCTGAACCAAAACTTGTTTGTCTACGATTATCAGGTGCCGATGTTTCAACAACTTTGGAAAGAAATTTGAAAAACTTTCATAGATGTACACATTAAAAAAGGGTCCCAAACTTTTCAGCCATATGTAATAAAGGTCCTTGGAAACAATGGCATGAAAATTCATTATTTGAACGTAGCTATTGATCTTTTCAAATATGAGTAGTAGTCCTGCTGTGCTTTTGAAGCAAAGTTTAAGAATGGTGTTTACATTAAAAAGACATAATTCCTAAAGTATCCATTCGCAAAACACAACATGACATTTTCATATTTGGCTGTTGCCTCATTGACTTTAATATCAACTGAAATTGCTTGGTCTGCCTCGATGTCAGGCTTATTCTCACCCACCTACCCCAGATGTGATCACCACTTGCAAAAATATCAAGGAGAGATTGAAAGGTACATTAAGATTTGATCAAAAAACATTTTTGTGTCCCTTTTTTTACTACAATTATGTTTATCTGAGTTCCAGAGCCGTTTTCAGTAAATGTACGGTTCGTAACTATAAAGCATGTTTGTGGACACTTTTGATTTGCTTCAATTTTGATAAAGATTGTTCGACGATTTGACGACTTTTTTCCTTCCCTACTCTAATTGATTTCGTCCTCACTTTGGCCAAAAGCATACATATAATTTTACATGTTTCAACAAAAACATTCGCACTTTCTCATATAAAAAATGGGCCGCTTAAAGGTGGGAAAAAGGCCTTACCACAACAATAAAAAAGTTATTACTAGGGCCTGGAACTATTCTTTTAAATATAAAATATGTGACAAATATTTCTCCGTTTTGGGGGGATTTTTTAAATATTTTGGCTGTTTCAATGAAAAAATAAATATTTCCTCTAATACTTGAGTCAGAAAAAATATTTCAGGCAAAATTGAGGAAAATAAAGAATGACCAATGCTCAAGAGGGCTTACCCAAAATGAACCCAAAATGCAAAAATCTCTACAAAATGGCATTTGTTTTGAGATTCGACATTCAAAACCAAAACTACTGTCAAAAACGAAAAAAACTGCGCCATCCATTGAGGCAAATTGAAGTTGTATGGATAACTCACTTACCTATCAAATGTATATGCCTCCAAACATGGTTAAATGCATTAAATTCACCCCCAAAAAATTGAAAATCGGTACACATAGACAAAAATACCAAAAAATGGCGTTGTCGAAAAATATTTCTAAAATATCCGGCTTTTTTCAAAAAAACTTAGTCAATATCTAGGGCTTTTGAACAAAAATATATTATGGATAATTGGACACTTTTTGCAAATATTTTTCCGGGCCCCAGTTTTCACAGACCTAGGTTTTCCATTTGTCCAATAAAATAAGGATGGGTCAGGATCGGCCATGAGCCGACTAAATAGCTGATATTTTGGTGGCTTTTCCGCTTATCTGCTTGACCGCTTTTTCTCATACTCCGGCCAATCCGGTTTAAGAATGCCAACCGACATTTAGCACTATTGGTCGGATGTTAAGCAGTTAAACGGTGAAGCGGAAAAGCCACGAAAATATCCGCTTGTATCTGTTTGAATTGATCTGGAAAGGGGCCCTGGGCTTCTCAAAAAGCGCTTAGGGGGTCTTGGCTCACTACCTAGTTTAGACTTGATCAAGTTGAGACGCATCAAGTAGGAGAAAACAAGGGCAAGAATCTGTGAACATTTCTGATGAAATGTTCACAGATTCTTGCCCCTGTTTTCTCCTACAGTACTTGATGCGTCGCATCTTAGATCCGGGCAAATTTTCTTCTTCTCTAAAAGTAGCTCATGTTGTTCCAATGTTTAAGGGCGGAGATAAGTCACTCCCTAGTAATCAAAGGCCCATTTCTCTGACTTCCAGTATTGCAAAGGTCTTTGAGAAGATCATGAAGTCCAAGGTTGTTGAGTATTTGGAAGCCCATGGTATCATTCCCCCAGGGCAGCATGGGTTTCGAGCCCATTTTAGTACAGTCACCCAATTGGTTGACGATATCGAGCAGATCATTGAGGGGCCTTAAAGTCACGAGTCGGTTAATGTAGTCTGTCTTGACTTTGCCAAGGCCTTTGATAAGGTAGATCATGGTCTTTTGCTCGATCAACTCAAAGAGTTTGGGATCCAGGGTAAGGTCCTGACTTGGATTGGTAGTTTCATGAGTGATCGGAAGCAAATAGTCAAGGTTGAAGGATCATTTAGTGGCATGTATGATGTCAAGTCAGGTGTTCCACAAGGTTCAATTTTAGGTCCGCTCCTGTTTATTCTCTTTATTGCTCCTCTCCAGAAGTTTAGAACAAAAGACAGTATTTCTTCATATGCTGATGATACAAAATTAGTTTGTGGAAGGAATGGTTAGGACTCAAAATGTTTAGTGAAAGACTTGGAGAAAGTCTACTCTGGGTTGGTCAGAATAATATGGCATTGAACGGGATGAAATTCCGCACAATGACGTAATGGGACGTCAAAATTAGATGTTCCACTCAAAGACAATGGAGTTGACAATGGGTTGTGATATTGAGCAAGTCTCGTCCATGAGGGATTTTGGAGTTGTCATCCATCCAAGATGATGGAATGTTTGATGAGCATATCCAGTTGAAAGTGGGGAAGGCATTTCAAACATGTGGGTGAATCCATCGCACTTCCTGCGATGGATACATACTTCACGGACCTGCGTCTTCCCGACCAAGGGGGAGGGAGAGGGGCGAGGGTCTTCCACCAGAATGGTGGCCACTACCGGTTGTGCCATGTTATGTTGTTGGAGAGTTAGTTGCTGACTAGATACTTGATTCATTTTGATAGGGGTTTATATACATGGTAATATATATGACTAGGGGCAAGCACGAGTAAAGATTGTGAGCAAGGCGGGAATACTACACTTGTGTTCAGCAACAGCAAATGAAGAAGAACTGTTCAATCTTCAATCTGATATGACCTTAAAACTAGTTTGAAGCATAAATCAAGCAGCACTATGTCGTGGTAAGAGCAAACATATAGGTCACCTAAACATCCGAATAGGTGGAAATTGGTTGCGTGAATGAGTTTAAAATTTTCGACGAATATTGATGTATTGGTCAGGGTTGATTCAGGAGAAACCCGGTCCTGCTTTCTGTTTGACCAAAATTTAAGGTTTGTCTCGTCTTAAAAGACTGAGTTAAACAAACTGCAAATGCTTTTCATGATCAATCCTTTCTTCAAAGAATTGCTTGAACCATTTCTGAAAGTGCGTCCAATTTGATTATGACCAGAAACAAGTTTGCTCCCAATGACAAGGCTGGAGGGAAGAGAGATTTTTGACTGTACTCTGGCCACTTTTACTCCAAAATTACACTACAAAATGACGGGCAGAATGGGTATAGTATTCCTTTTCTGTCTTGTCTTGTGGATCTGATTTTATCCGATCAAGATTAGCACCGACCCGGAAGTAAACTAGATCCAAAATTCTGACTTCAGTTCAGAACAGAACCAATCCCATCCAAAAAGTCTCGGACTCGACAAAAAGAAGTCATCCAGTATTAAGGAAAAAATCAAGTATATAAAAAATCATCAAGTATAAATCAAAAAATCATTAAGTATATCAAAAAATCATCAAGGATATCAAAAAATTATCAAGTATGTCAAAAAACCATCAAATATTTAAAAAAATCAAGTCATCCCTATCCACTGCAATATTCAATGCTTGAACTTGGAGGGTTGGTAATTTTGAGCTTACACTGTGAAATTATTATTTGAATGCTATTGACATGCTCAAGTATCTGACCAATTCAAGTTCCAACTAAAGTCCTATAGCGATAGGTGGTTACTTGCCAAAGATCGTTGAATTCTAGCAAATAATTAGATAACAGAATAGTATTCTAGCCTAGGTAACATCTAGGAAATAATCTTACTCGTGTTTGGCCGGGATCGTAATCTCCAATTGTCGTTGGAAACGGAAATCGTATATTTCAGCTTACACATATTCAGGTACAGCAGTTGACGAATCCAGTTGCTACGTGAGTAAAACCGGCTCCTCTGATCCTTTGATGGTCGCAGATAGTTCCACGGAAATAAGAGTCGCCACAAATCTAAACAATTGAAGCAGTGAAATTGTGTATGTTTGGGCTTTTGTCCCAACATTGTCCTTTCGTCTTTATTTTTTCTTCAAGCTTGGGTCTCCTGGACACATCAACTTTATGTTTAAGCCCGCATAATGCGAACCAATGCATTGGAATTCGATGTAATCAATCAGCTCACGGGTGTGAGATGATATCGAAACCGACAGATTTTGTTCGATGCCTTCACAACCTCAATCAGAACAATGAAGAAACAATCTTGGTGAAGAGTGACTTGATAAAGCATCAATCAGGTGAGATTGAAACAACTCATACTTGGGCTGCTGCAACCTCAATTTTGACTTCTTAAAGTTCACACTGACCTTTTAGAATCGAAGCGACAAAGTGAAAGCTATTCTCCTGATAATTGAGGCTTTAAAAAAATTCAAAAATTCAATCTCTAGTCCTTGTTTTTTAATTCCCAGCAAGCACAAACCTAGATTAAGGGTACACAAGCACCTATGACCTCGCGAATGTTGACAATCAATCCCAAAAAGAACTTTTTGTCCTCATTAATTGGACAATTTAAGCTGACGCAAATATGTTTGATTTATCAATTTAAAACCTTTTTTACCAATGCTATTTTTTTGTTTTTCTTTACCGTGGCAAAGATGCTTCTTTTGTTCATGTGCAACTAATAAAATAGCTACGTAGCTCACAATGCCTTCATAATCTGCTTCAATATTGAATGAAACATGTAGCCTCTGTTCAACTGCATTACAATATAAGTAATTCAATTTTAAAAATTAACCCCATCTTCTTTCGTTAGAATTGGGCCTCATTGAACTTGAAGTTGGGCAACTTGTCTCAGCCTCAGTTTGGGGAGTGTCCGGTTTTCAGATCCCGCCAATGCAAACCTCAAGGATGCAAATTCAACTTAGTAACGGGATACTGGTCTGTATGGAGAAAACAAGGTCTTGCAAGGTTTGGATTGAAGGTTAGTTAACACTAAACATTCATTTTCCAAACTCTCAGTCAAGATCCAAAAACTATGTGCCCTCAAGGAATATTTGTTAGCCAATCCTTACCTCTCTCTTACATTCTTGGGTATCAAAAGGATTTCAAGACAGCCCTTTTCCTGTTGCTGCAACAATTTCAACATTGAAACAAAGTCTTTGAAAATTGAACCAATTGAACAAATCTCAATGACATTGGTTCAAATGTATTTAATAGCAAATACATTTTGATACTTGATCACTGCCTTAATGGCTCATTTAAACTGAACGTTACAATCCATAACTCATTTTCCACTTCTTTCAAAAGCTTAATAACATGTTTGTTCTCTAGATTATTATTATTTTTGTCAAGTAAAATAAACACATTTCAGGTGCCCACGAATGGAAATCAATCGCTTCTTTAAATGACATTCATGAACAAGGATCGTTAAATCTCGTGGGAGAGCTACCCATCGTTATCGGCGGTAAAAGAAAGTATGGAGACAATCATGGTGTAATGGAAATACTTGACCCAATCACTCATCAATGGAACCTTGGACCAACTTTACAACATGGCCGCAGAGCTCATGCTACAGTGGTGGTTAATCAGACAACTTTGGTAGTGATTGGAGGATATGATGAGCCACCCATTGACGCAATGGGCATTGTAGAAATACTTCAATACGGCGATTCATCTTGGCACCAATTGGACAGTTTGCTTGTAGCTGTGTACAACCCTGTTTGTGGCCTCTTAAACAAGTCAACAATCTTGTGTATTGGCGGCAAAGATAAATACCAAATAATTAATACAGCTCAAAGTTTGGATCTGGCTACAGGGTCGTGGAAACGAATGCCATTATTTGATCTGGATAAACCAATCATGATCGGATTCCTGTATCGATTGAGGAGTGAATTGTTTTGCATGTCGCTCAAAACCGAAGCATTCAAGAATTCTAGACAATTGCTTAGGATGAATATGACAAGTGGAACGCCACAATGGGAGGAATTGTTTGTGTTTCCAAATGAAACTTTTGTAAATGTTGGTCGTTACATTTTCAAAGGTTACTTGATTGAGCCCTGAAGCGATGTATGAAATTAGTAATGGACCGAAAGCGCTTTCGGCCGAAATTACGGCCGAAAATTCGGTTTCGGTTTCGGTTATGCCTACCGAAACTGAAAGCATATATGCACTATAAAGGATGGAGTTTGACAACAAAATTGAAAAATTTCTCGTCCAAAAACCTCTGAAATTTAAGTTTCCCGATCTCTCAAAATTTGCGACTAGCCAACATCGAACACACTAGCAATTTAATTTTTAATGTGGATTATGCATTTTTACAATTTTGTAGTCAGGTGCTTTCGGTTTCGGTTTCGGTTAAGCCCTCTTTCGGCCGAAACTTTCGGTTTCGGTTATGAGCCCTTTCGGTCCATCACTATATGAAATGTATTCCCAATTAGTTAATATTCTAAGTTTTTGAAATTGCGAACAATTTTTTTTTCATGTCTTCAATAAAAGATAATGGTTTGATGAAAGCACAGGCTGATATATTTTGCAAATAATTTCATGATAGATTTTTGTAACCAATAATGACCACAGATTTGCTTGAAATGGTTTTGATTGTTAAACACACCAAGAAGCACTGAAAACTGGAGTTGGAGGCTAGCGGTGAGAATTATGATTTCCAGAAGGAATCAGTTCAATTAACCTTGATCAAAATATCAGCTGATTCCACAAAATAAGCGCCTCTTGCGGTCAGATTGAGACATAGTTGCCAACAAGAGAGTGGGTTCTAATGCCACTTTTGGCAAAACTGGAGAAATAGGTTTTTCCTTAAATGGTTACATTTCTTTGCAATGGCATTATGATATCAAACTCTAACATTTCGGAGAAATGTTGATGTCAAGAAAATCTCTAACGGTTTGCCAATGAGTGGCATTAAAACACACTTGCTAGCTGGCAACTATGTCTCAATCTGACCGCAAGAGGCGCTTATTTTGTGGAATCAGCTGAAATTTTGATCAGGGTTCATTGTGTTCTTCTGCCAACGAGACCTGAGGCTAGTTTTTTAAGACGCAAAGATCAATCTTAAGATCGTACTTTAGAACTGTAAGTTCGATCTTGAGATCGATCTTTGCGCTTAAAAAACTAGCCTCTGGGTTGTATTCATTAGACTACGTATTTCAAATCTCAGCTCAATCGATTGCCGGAGTGAAAAGTTATGCCTTCTCAAACTTATGTACTGAAGAGAGCATAGAATGAATCAACTTGCCCTTTTGTGGGAAAGCGATTACCAGAAAAGGGCTAGTTCATTCATTCTCGGTACGATATGCACTGAACTTTGAGAGAGCATAACTTTTGACTCCGACGTTCAATTGAGCTGAAAAGTGAAATACGTATTCTTATCAAAATAAGCAAGGTCTCATTTGCAGAAGAACGTAATTGAATTGTTCCTGCTGGAAATCATGATTCCTCTCGTTAGCCTCCCACTCCAGTGAAATTCGTTCTTTCAAGCTTTTTTGGTTTTTGAATAATTTGAAGTCAAGTTTCAATGGAAAGAAAGAAAGCCATCAAAACAAAAAATACTCTTCACAAATGACTATTGATCAAAAACTCGCCTTGCATGACATCACACAAACTGGCGATACAATCACAAAGATTCATTAATCAAATTAATAAAGGAAGAAAATGACAAATTGTAATTTTATTGCAAATAACATTAGCAACTAATAACGGGTTAGGTTTGAAACGTTTTTTTTCCGAGGGCACCATTACTATTAGACTTTGTTTGTAAACGTAAAAGCGCTATATCATAATTTATGTCCGCACTTGTTTTGGGCGCCAAAATAACGTCTCTCCCAAGCAAATGAAAAAGCACAAGGTCAAGATTACAACCAAAAGGAGAAAGGGTGGCGTCATGTGACCTAAATTGATGGGTTCATGACTGGCCACCTTGCTCTCATCGTTCTTATTTTCCATCACAATGTGCAATTCATCTTGAAAAAATTTGTCCATCACACCACCGGCTTGAAGTCGCAAAATTGGTTCTGAAATCATGGTCAGGAATCGGCTTCCCTTTTGACCCACCCAAGATGTAGCCCCAACATAAATGGATTCTGGAAATGTGAAATATTTGGTCTCCCTTATAATGGTTGTTCTGGTGGACACCATAAAGCCCTTGCCCTGGTCCACATTTTTAATCATATCAGGGGGACTCATTCCCAAAGGGAAAGCCGTTCCAAAAGGAGTAATATTATTGTCATAGATTTCTCTATAAACTTGCCGCGGAGATTCCAAGAGAGCCATTTCGGTCAGAGATTTGGACAGAACATACACAGGCAATCCGGATTTCAAGACTTCTTCGGGGGTGTCGATCACGCCATTGAAATTGACCTTGGTCATGGTGGCCAATAGGGTAGATTTATATGCCAAAGCCACCAACAGTCCCATTCCCGTCCACAAGAAGAGAAAACAATACATTGATGTAAAGCCTTTGACTCTGAAGTGGGCGCTTGGAATGCTTTCTTGTATCAAGGGTGCAATGGCCAAAGAAAAGGCTTCATACATGTTGGTGGCAACACTTTCATCAGAGCTCAAATAGGTCTTAAACGAAGCCAGAATGGCAAAAGATCCAGTCAAAGAAATCCCTAGACAAAGCCATGTCGTGTAGTCAAAGGGTAAGATCAAGGCCTCATAAGCACTCTTAGGTTTGGCAACAGGGCCAACTAAAGCGACGTCGTGCTCAGAGAGAACAGGAGCGTAATCCACGTCCTGGTACCTTTGGTAAGTGAGGGCCAATTGGCATGTGGCAATATCAGCGATGCCATTCTGTACCTAAATGCCCATAAAAGTATTTTTATTCATCAGTGTAAGTTTAGAAAGACAATTTTTAATTTAAACCACATAATTGGTGTCAAAAATCGGCACAAGCACATTTAGTATTTGTGACGGAGAGTTGGGAATTCTTTTTAATTCTGAAACGCTCAAGACATGGCCCCTATTGCGTGTAAGATATCCATGTTTGCATAAAAAATTGCTGTAAGGCAGTCCAACAAAAAAGTAAAACAAATTTCAAATATCAACAAATATAGTCTTCATTTTTCAACTTACATCCGGTATGATTCCCACTATTGTTCCATTGGACAATGTCCTAGCGTTAATACTCAAAGCTGGTGGCATAAAGTCATAAGAAAAGCCCAACTTTTTGGCCAATATTTGTATCAACGAACGGTCTGTGCCTCTAAGACCAGATGGACTGGAGAAATAATGCGGCCAAAGATTGAATAGCGTTATGGATATTCGGGCTAATCCAAGAGGATATGGTGGATAGATTTGACTTTCCAGAATAATATTGAAACTTCGGTGAATGTTATTTAAAAGATGGATTCTCTCCTCATTGATATTAGTGTGAATTTTCACGTGGAGTTTTGAAGAGATTCTCAGGGATTGAAAATCTCCAAGAAAGGCGTTGAGTTTCACTTCATTGGATTCGAAGACGGTTCCATATATACAATAAACTTGAATGGCCCGTTTGTATTGATCACTGAACTGAATGTGGTCCATAAGAATAACGGGATGTTTTCGAAAATCAAGTGTGGCCAGATCATTAAGGGTAGAAATCCTTGCCAAGTGAACACACATATTATCAGCTCTAAAACACGGAATAAGAGTTAGAAAGAAGAACCACGAGTCGTTCATTACGTTTCCGATGGCAAGTCAAATTATGAGTGTTACTAAAGATGATTGAAATTACTTTCCCTAGACAAAGCCAGGTGAACGAATACCTTCATCACTTATGGAACTGTGAAGGGAGATTGTGTTCAATTTACAAACCAAAATAATGCGATATCGGATGTTTAATTATCAAACGACCAATTTGATTTACACAAATTGAAGGCCAATTTTTATTCTAGGCTAAATCCCCTTTTGCATTATTGGAATAAATTAGTTAGTTGTCTTGCCCTTTGCAATTAGGAGAGGAAATGCATGAATTTGGGAGAATTACAGTACCGATCAGGTCTTTAGTAACAAGTTGAGCTGAATTATGCATGAAAACAACGAGTATAACTTTGATCCGATACAAAAAACAGTCTTCAGTTATCGAATTGAGATAGGCAATAACACTCATACACCTTATGTTGGATTAAAAGGAATACAAAGGGAACTTCTTTTTTACGGTTGGTACATTTCCAACCTGTGAATTCATTACATCTACATTTTTCAAGAAATTTCGAAGAATGTAATTCTAAGAATTTGTTTAATCATTATTCTTCAAATTACTATTTTTGAATACGTTTGGACGCTATTGGACACCTTTATTTTTGGACACCTTTTGGACAGGGGTGGACAAAATGTCCAAAAATCAAATGCCCACCCTAGTTCCAGCTCTTGAAGAGCAAAGGTTGCACGCACAAACTTGCTTGATATTGCCGAAGAATATTACTTAAGTTGTGCCCAAACAAACAAATGCAGTGACCGGACAATTGTCCAACAAAATGTTAGGCCTGTCTGATTGTAGGTGAGAAGGTCATAATAAAACGGTCACAAGTAAATAGTCACAAAAAAGGGTCACGAGAAAAAAAGGTCACAATACAAAGATCACACGGTAAACCAGTCACGGTAAAAAGGTCATCACTTTTCCATGGATTATATTGTGGTCCACCCGGAACTTCAGCAACTCATGGGCAGATCTCGAAAGAAGGGTATAATTTTGACTCCAGAGGGATGAGAGAACACCCTCCTCCATGATCCGCAACATCTGGGGCGGGTTGGGACCGAAAAAATGTTGGGAATGACTTCTTCTTAACTTATGGGACCTTTGCCTTGCCATAATCGTATTCCAACCGATAAATCTTAGGGTCCTATGAGACAATCTTCAACAATGGAACTTCTGAGCTTCTGTGCATGGAACATACCAGGGTCCGTGGATTCACCCCCTTGGCTACCTCTGGAACTGCATGGGTCCTTCAAATTTTTACCGTGACTTGTGTTCCATGAAAACTCGTTGTCTTGAGTTTTTGTTCAAATTCACAGAAGAGCTGGATAAGCGGGTCACAGGTACTAAGAGTGTCTTCAAAGGCCTGTCTCTTTTGTCCCCTGAGAGAGTGCTAACTCAATTTAACAGACCAGAATTCCATGATGAGCTGTCTTTCCAGAGTCTAAGGAAGCATGCTGTTGGTGAGATTGAAACTCAAAATCGGTAAATTGTCTTTGTGGATTGGAAAGAGGAGTTTGGGGGAGAAATACCAAATGATGTGGTTCAATTTTGAGCCAGAGTACTATTGTACCAAGATGCTACTGGAAAGCAAGACTTCCTAGAGATATCTGAATTTGCATTAGTTTGCCTGACAATGCCAGTATCCAATGACATTGTGGAGCAAATCTTTTCAATGATCACAATAATCAAAACAAGACTTCATAATAAAATGCATGTTGTGTTACTGGACTCAATTATTAAGATTCGAACCAATCTGCATTTTCAGATAAGTGTTGTGACAATTTTGAAACAAAAACAATGGAGGTTGTGATATTGAGCAGGTATCGTCAATGAGGGATTTGGGAGTTGTCGTCCAAGATGATGGAAAGTTTGATGAGCATATCCAGTTCAAAGTGGGGAAGGCATTTCAAACATGTGGCTGGATCTATCACACTTTCAAGTCCAGAGATAGTATTACGATGCTAACTCTGTACAAGTCGATTGTTCAACCGCATCTTGAATATGCCTCACCCATTTGGGCTCCAGTGAGTTCAGCCGGTTTGCAAAAGGTCGAGCAGGTCCAAAGATGTTTTACTAGGAACATCACAGGAATGAGAGAGCTGTCTTATTTGGAGAGGCCCCAGAAATTAGGGTTGTACAGTACTCAGAGAAGGTATGAAAGGTATCTGATACTGTGTGTTTTCAAGAGCATTCATGGGCTCTGTCCTAACCCAGGATTTGAGATCAGTTGTAGCAATCGTAGAGGTTTTACGTGCGTTCTGAGAGCACCTCCAAATCCAACGGAATCTAGGCTAGTTCGAACAATGAAGTCCTCCTCTCTTCTTTATCGGGCTCCTTCATTGTTCAATTTGTTGCCCGTTAGTCTTCGTCAGGAATATGTAGGAACTGATCCTCTACTAGCATTTAAGGCAGGATTCGACAAATTTTTAAATACTGTTCCTGATCAACCCACTATTCAAGGTTTGTACAGATCTGCTAACAGTAACTCATTGGTAGATCAAATTTCATATAAATAGTGATTATATAACCAATCTTAACCATTTACTCTCTTTACAGGGAATCTCATTCCTTGTAGCGGTATTAAAAAATCCGCCCCCCAAAAAAACGCCCTTAATTGATTCGAAATGAAGGTAGCCAGTTTTAAACCTTGTCTGTGCATTATTTCTGATGCAATTAATTTTCCCTCCCTTCATTTTCAACGTGTTATAAGAATCCACATTTTAATTTTCAACATTATTACACATCTTTTCACTGTACAAGATTGAATAAAGTGAAAAAGTTTAAGAGTTTAATTATTAGAAGATTGAAATGCTAGGAATATTAAAATATTCAATTTTTAATACCATAACCGAAAGTAGAAAACTTTGATGATATTGTGAAAGGTCTTTTTTCATTGCTAAAATTCCCCTAAGCTTGTGGCCGAAAGTGGCCGAATTTCAGAGTGGAAGTACTTGGCCGAGAGGCTTGCTCAGAACCTCCTGGCAACCCTGGTTGGCAGACTTCCGAGGCACATTCAAATCTTCAGTCCATCTATGAATTGCGAGTAGGTCCACCTGTTATGTTTCGAATTCATTTTAACTTGTTCTTAATTTGGTTGAATTCCTGACACTGAGGACTTCGTGTTCTTCTTTGTTCTATTTGCTTTATTTATGGCTCTTACGTCCGTCCGAGGGTTGTGGCAGGTAACCCAATCATCAATCGTCATCTTGTGGAAATAACACTTTGCGGGCTTATTCAGACTTATGAGTTATGAGCATATGACCAAATATGTTGCATTCATGATGTGCGTCATCCATCACTTTTTCACTCTTTTATTCCCTCGTTCATGGCTTAACTTGAGGTCTTGGAAACACCAACATTGGATTGATTTTTGGATATGGGGTTGACCTTTGATGTGGCTATGAATTTGCTAGACCACTTGGGGCACAAGAAACACTGATTGGCGCACTACCTCTTTGATTTTCGGCTCCCAACATGGCCGTTTGTAGTTCTTGTTTACGAACTCTCGGCCTCATCGTGTGAGCTTTCGTGACTGAGAATTTTGCGAGTTCATATCCAGTATTTATCAAATTATATAGGTTGTCCTTGGCCAGGACAAGCTGACGATGTTCATCATGTCCTTTTGTTTGACTTGGTCAAGGAGGTACTATTTGGCCTGAAACAAATTTGTTTTTTTAAAGAAATATTTTGGAAGAATCCCAGTTTTTTCCCGCTTTTCTTTGTTTTCCTCGTAATATAAACGCGGCTATCACAATCACAAAAGACAAGCTATTCTAAATCTTGCTCCTCACCTCTGTATTTCAGATTAAAATCCATCAATCATATTCGAGGCCAAGTTGTCCGAGACCAACCATTCCCATGTACCGTATATCAATTTCAATTTCACTCCTCCCAAAAAATAACGATAAAAAGATATAAAAATCAGGAGATTTTTGACAAATCAGAGGCTAGTTTTTTAGAAGCAAAAGATCGATCTCAAGATCGTACTTTAGTACTTTAAGTCCGTGTTCTATCATGGAATGATGGTGAATGACTAGATAATATATTCAGATTTCACACGGTATATATACAAATATGGAAGTGACTAGAATTGAGCAACCACGAGCAGTCATGGGCAAGAGTATACAAGAACATAACAGTCCGATCTTCAGATCGATCTTTGCGTCTTAAAACCAGCCGCTGATATATTTTCAAAATTTCAAAGACTTCACTAAAATCATGTAGATTTTTGAAATTATCCAATGAAAAAAGTGAATTTAAATTTAATTTTGAAAGAAAAAGACAAAAAACTTAAAATTTGCTTAAAACGGCAAATATGTAAAGTATTTATATTGTATTTGATTAAATATTTGCGGCCCACTCTTCTGATCATCCATTTGTCAATAGTTGGATTGGTTTTCCTTATTTCAATTTAAAGAGTAAATCTTGATTATCTGGAAATTCTATTATGTCTCCTGGTTAAATCAAGAAAAAAGGAAATTATCAGTTCCTAGAAGAGCAATTTGCCACAGAGTATGGTGGGCTCTTGTTTGTAAGGTTGCTGGCCTAATTATGCATCGAAGTAGTCTTTCAATGGTTATGGACGAATATCAGTTTTAAAAACAATTACTAATTTTCATTAATTCAGTATCAGACTTGAATTCACATACAATTCCGGCAAATTTTGGCTCAAACGTTCCTTAAATGTATGTTGACTTCTGTGAAAATCATCACTGATTAATTTTTTAAACAAATTAACCTCTTATACTGGAAAGGTGGGGGGAATTATATTGGATCAGTTTGGTATATTTTGTTAAAAACCGTGGAACAAAGAAAAAAAGCTGTTTCCCCGAAGAGCATAAATTTTACTTGAAAAATGGAGTCAATTACAATTAATTCGTTGAAAAATGGAGCGGCAATGTCCCAACGTAATGGCCAACCTTTACCAGATCACATCGGACTGTGACTCGCTGTGACTCCGAAAAAAAAACCAACAAAAAAACCTCGCCCCAAAAAGTAATTGATTTCAATGATTATTACATGATAATTACATACGCTTTTGCACGGGTAGTGTTTAGTAATTGTCTTAAACATTCACAGTTCTCGTTAATTGATTTAAACATTGGTCTTGTCAATATTGGGGTCAAAAAATGCCTATCCCAACAGTATACATCTTGAGTTTTCATCGTAATTAGTGAAAGTTTTATTGTGTTTCATTGAAGTGTTCAAATCAAAAAACCCTCCACTTCATGCCACCTTGTTGGAACATGCACAGTAAAAGGGCACCAATTTTCATTTCACTTAAATTTCATCTCAATATCCGTTCCTTCCAAGTTCCTCTTGATCCACTCGTCCCACTTTTGGAGGGTCTCCCCTTCAAAGTAATTGTTCCAATCACCAACTTGACCTTTGCGGAAGAATTTGGTCCACCACTCTTGGTTTTCTTCATCCATAGCTCTGGCCGCAAACTTGTTCCGCATGTTTTCAAGTGTTAAATGATTAACTAAAGCCTCCAATTCCTCTTCAGTTCGTTGGTATCCCAGAAATTGTGAAAGGTTCTTGAGGCCAGCCTTGTGGTCTTTTTTCATGTCTTCGTACCAAATAAACTTGAAGTTCTTATGATTTCGATGAGCCCAACCTCCCTAAAAGCATCAAGAAAATGGCAGTCAATTTATAATCTCTACGAGGGACTACAGACCAACCCTCTGACACTTTACTTCTGTTGACTCTGACCGACTTTAGTTACGTCATCAGAGCGGTTGTTCATAAATAGGGACGGGTAAAAAGTGTAAAAAGACTTTTTGTAACAAAGACACATTTATTTGCCTTTTTACACTTTTTGCCTTTATTTGCACGATTTTTTCAAGAATTCGGCCTAAAATGAATAAATTGTTGAGAGTTAGCTATTTCTGCTTTAAAAATGTTTACTTTTGGAAGACTTTTTTTAAATTTAAAATTAAAATCTGATTTTACGGCTCCCCGCATAGGCTAGCATAGAATTGAGTACTACTACTTCAATCTCTAAATTTTGCTCTTCAAGATTGAAAAATAACAAGCAGATGATATGAAAGTATCTGAAGCTTTTTGTTTCAGAAATTTTATTTTTTTGCGAATTTTTTAAATTTTATTTTATTTTATTTTATTTGCGCTTTTTTCGGTTTTTATTTGCGCTTTTGACTTTTTTTGCATTTTATTTTACGATTTTGGGCTGATTTTTGTGCAACTTTTGGTAACCAAAAGCTGGTTTTGATTTGCACTTTTTGCCCGTCCCTATTTTCATAAAAGATTTCATCTACACTGTCTTGGGAGGAGGACTCGACTTGATCATCATTCAATTGCAAATATCACAGGAATAAAACCTCCTATCAGGACGACATTTGTTTAAAGGTGTGAAGAAACTAAGAAGAGAACAAAAAATATGTAACGTTAAACATACCTTGAGGTGGTGCCAATAATCTCCGTAGAGAAGTCGACCGTCAAGAAAGAGTTTGTTGTAGTCCTCAAAGTTGCCGTAAAGTTTGTAAAAGTCGTTTGCACTGGCGCTATGATGATAGTAAGAAACGCACGTGTCCTTTGGATTTCGACAGACGTAGACCACTACGGAAAATCAATTTCTAAATGACTCCTTTTAGAGAAATTGCCTTTAATTACCTTTGCATTTTTCAACAAGGTTGTGAGGAAGTAGTTCCATAGGAAGATGCGATTTAATCACCCTGGGTGACGCTATTTTTTCAACAAAGCTTACTGGATCCAAAATGAACTCTGGGAGAGGTTCAGGTGTTGCTTGGTCTTTGTTGGGTGGAGGACTCCCGGATTTAATCAAGTGTCCCAATTCGAGAAAGGGTGATCGAGCCTCAAATGGAATCATGGTTTCCAAGTCAAAATTCACGATCTGCCAGACAGACTCCTAAACAGGGACAAGTATTTTATAGAAAAAGCTTGTATGTTTTTTTATGGATCAAAGCATGCCACAAGTATGCCTTCAAAATTGACTTCTAACATTTTTCATTCCTTCTAAGACATTATTTACGTATTTTTTTGGTTGGAAATATGTTGGACATTAGCTAATAATCATGTAACATTATTTCAGGGCCTCCGAAGCGTTTCTGAGGGTCAAAAAAAGGTTAAAAGTCAATGGAACAAGTATACTTGTAGAATGCATCTCGACACTCAAAACGTATGACCTTTAATTTACTTTGTCTCAGAAAACTATATCAAAAGTAGATGTACAATTTGTATGCATTGTAGAGTGAGATATTTACTTGAGTCCATGTTGTTCCACATTTAGGATACGTTACAATCCAAATGTCATCAGGCCGAACTTCCATATTATAAATCTTTTTGGCATCTTCCTCATATGCTTTGGGTAGAAACACTCTTCCTGAAATGTTTTTTTAAGATTCCTTGAAACCACTCAATAGTTTGGTCACACTGGTGAAGTTTGAACTCATTAAATTCCAATCAAGTAAGATAAGTTTTCATTACGATGAATACGGTTTGAAGAGATTTTAATATATTCTATTGATAAGGAACCACGCAACCTTGGAACTATTGTGTGGTGAGATAAAGGATCGCATGTTAACGTGGTATAAAAAATTGGAGGATAAGCGTTTTTCCTGAGAGGATAGAAATTCAAGTTCTAATACTTCCTTTTTTATGCTAGAAATATCAAAGTTATACAAGCTATACATTTGGCTTAAATTTCATTCTGAAATACATGCGAGTGAATGCAATTATGAAAAGAGCAGAAAAATACCTGAAAATGGGCCCAAGAAAGTGACGGACTTCAACATTTCAATTCATACACTCAATATATAATCTAGTACAAAGTTGCCTTGATATGATTTCCGTACTTAAATTTCTAAACTTAACCCTACCTGGCATGACCTTTGTGACGTTGAGCTCAATGGATCCCTCTTCAAAAACCTTTAATTTTGACTTCCTAAAATCCTGGCAGGGCGAGTCAAAAGTGAAAGGAAAGTCCTTTTCCGCCATGGTGAATTTGCCTCTATGAGGAAGTTTGTAGAACTGAACTAAATTTGTGTTTGTGACACTACACTTACAGATAAGAACAGGATTTAGCTTATGCATCAAAAAATAGTACTTTGATTTCTGTGTGAAGTTAGCACGTACACATTACACGATTAATGACTTCACTTTTCCTACTATAGATAATCAAGAATCGTCAGAAGGTCGTTGAGAGCCTTTCTTCAATCTGGGTATTAGTTCGGCTTTCATACCTTTCTCCATTTCTTCGGGACCCTAATCTTCAACCAGTGGCAAAAATAATGTTTTGACGAGTTTGAACAATTTTTTCACCCTTATGCATCCAAACTTAGCAAAGTGAAGAGCAGTTTTAAGGATTTTTTCCACATCTGCACTCCAGATGATGCAATTTTTGCCACTTGAGGTCACCTTTCGCGATATTCTACAACGAGTTTAATGCAAGAGGGGTTCCCATCACTTTTTACTCAATCATGAGATTGAGCTGAAAACTAATAGACGAATTCCCTGTCATATAAAGCACCTCCAATAAAATTCTAATGAATGCAACCAAAGATGATGACATTTAAAAATGTTTTTTCAGTCCAGAAGAAACGTTGTCTACAATCCATGTTAAAAAAATGCCGCTTCTTTTAATTGGTCTGTTTTGTTGTGCCACTAGGAACAAAAGTATTTTGACACGATGGTTTGAAGAACACAAAACGTGTATTACAATGAGCTAATAACTCACTTGAGATATGTGAAAATATATTTGCACAAACAACTTTTATCTTGCGTTTTCTGTGCCTCACAAACGTGACAAAATAACAATCAGAGTGCAAACTATTTTCTTTGAAGCGGAAGAGTTGCATTTTATCCACCCTGTCTTATTGTAATCAGTTGCCAATCTGCCATTACTTAACCATAATGCAACAGGGTGATGATGAACAATGAAGAAATACACACAAATATATTTAATTTTCAAGCTACATCATTGCCATCACTGAAATCTCATCTCAATATCAGTTCCATCCAAGTGACTTTTAATCCAGTCATCCCACTTTTTCAGAGTCTCTCCTTGAAAGTAATTGCTCCAATCGCCCACTTGGCCTTTACGGAAGAACTTAGATCGGAATTCCTTTTCATACTCATTCCTGGCTTTGGCCATCGACGTCTTCCTCATATTATCGATGGTCAAGTGATTGGCCAAAGCATCCAATTGTTCCTCAGAGCGCTCATAGCCCAGGAATTGGGCAAGATCTTTTAGTCCGGCCTTATGGTCTTTTTTCATTTCCTCAAACCAGATGAATTTGAAATTTTTATGATTTCGGAGAGCCCATCCTGACTGAAAAAAAGGAAAAGTATTTAATTTTTAAAGCACGGACATTTCTTTTCAGTTTCATTTCTCCAAATTAAAGAACTTTGATGGCCCAACCTGATTTTAAACATAAAGAAAAGAAAAAGAAGATCCATCCATTTTTTCCTTGTCTAAATTGTTTCCTTTATTTGAAAGCAAACCTTGTGGGTCTTTATGGTCAAATGCTTGTCTTTGTATTTCCATTTTCTTTCATATTCATTCCATTTTCTTTGTAATTTGGGTCAATGCAAGAAGCATTTCCACCTCAAACATTTTAATCATTTATGTACCTACCTTCAAATGTTGCCAATAATCTCCGAAGACAAGGCGGCCATCAAAGAATAGTTCACTGTAGTCTTCAAAGTTTCCAAAGAGCTTATACACGGGTTTGCCGATTGAGCTATGATGGAAATATGAAACACATGTGTCTTTTGGATTGCGGCACACGTAGACAACTGAAAAATGGGACAAAATGAAAATTGCTCACCGTTACTTGCTATAGGGCAGGAAAAAGGTTGAAAAATTGGCAAAAAATATGTATATCTTAAAGTTAAAAATATAGCCGTCAATGAATTTTTCTTCTTCTCAATCAATTTGACACTCATATTTCTGTGGACTGTTTTTTTACTGAGCAATTTCTTTTATTTTGGAGTTTTAGGTTAAAAAATGGTTTAGGTTAAAACTCTTTCAATCACCTAAAAAATATATTGATGAACTCTTTTTAGCTCAGATTCAAATTTCAAAACATTTGGGTCTGAAAATGCAAAAAAAAAAAATAGTTTTCATCCTATGATGTAAAATGCAAATTTATGTTAAAAATAAGTTTTAAACCCCAAAAAAGTTTATTTCAGGCCAAAAGAGAGACGAAAATGTGTTTTAACATAGTCAAAGTATTTTTTTTAATCCTAACTTTATTAATGAAATTCAATGTTCTCCATACCTTTTCATGTCTCAACTAATGTGGGCGGCAACAATTCAAGGGGAATATGCGTTTTAATCACTCTTGGAGATGTCATTTTGTCAATATAGCTGATGGGATCGGAAATCATTTCCGGTGGGGGTTCATTACTGACCATTTTAGTGGCAATAGCTCCTGATGATTTCATGATTTGGCCAAACTCTAAGAACGGTGTCCTTGCATCAAAAGGAATTTGGCTTTCCAAATCAAAATTGACAATCTGCCAAACTGATTCCTAAAAATGCATTAGGTTTATGAATATCAATTCCAATTTTAAGACAATTTTAACGTTTTTTTTATCTCACCTGGGTCCATGTTGTGCCACATTTAGGGAATGTCACAATCCAAATGTCATCCGGTCGTATTTTCATGTTATAAATCCTTTGAGCATCCTCCTCATATGCCTTTGGTAGAATAATACGACCTAAATAGATTGCAAAAAATAAAGAAAGACTCAGTTCTCAGTCTCAGTTTCGATTCTCCTCCCCGATCTTCAAGGAAACTTTTAGACGCTAATTGACACCCGCAAACTGAGAGCCATTCTTTTACCGGACTTGATATTGCCCATTAGATAAAAATTGGACGATGTGATGGCTGGCTTTGCTGGCCAGGCGAGGCTCAACCCTCCAACCCTAGCACCAACATTCCAAATCAATCTTGAGTGATAGTTGAAAGTCAAGATTTGTCCAGATAGCTAGCAATAATTGCTAGTCAAGTCTAAAGATGTCAATTACTTTGATTTTAAATGTATTAAATTGCAATTCCATAACTTGGAAATGTAATTTCAATTGCATAACAAGCCTGTAGTCAACTATTATATACATTTTGAAAAATTGAAAATGTTATAGATTCCTTTGAGTTTAGAATGATAAATAATAATTCATTATCAAAAGTTCAATATAAATGAAAAAATGAATTTTGTTTTAAATATATTTCAGCAATCGAGTTTTGTTTCAACAATATTCCAACTGTTTTTTACGTCAAGTAATCTTTTGAAATTATAAGTATGTAATATGCTTAATGACTTGCTCAAAGTCAACACAAAATGTTAAATGTTGAGACGATTGCTATAGGAAGGTTCACCAGCGAAAACTTCACCGACAAGAAAACTCACAAGAAAAGCTTAACTTCATTTGCAAACAAGGAAAAGGGCGGTTTTCACATTTCACCTATGACAATCAACAGGGATGACATTTATACTCTTACCAGGCATAACTTTTGTCACATTGATTTCCAGGGAATCCTCTTTGAAAACCTTTCGCTTGGCTTCCAGGTGTTTTTCCGAAACTGAATGGAAAGTGAAAGGAAAATTGTTATCTGCCATGTTGACCGTCACTTGTCGGTGTTACAACTCGAATGAAGATCAGTTTGAGTAGAAAATACAAAATCTGTATTTGAATAAAGAAAAGATAAGAGAAGTTTGACCTCACTACTACTTTTAGTAGAACATGAAATAACTAGGATTTCCATCATGAACTTGTCTGAAGTGGGTTTTGCATAACACTTCTAATTGAGATAAGAAACACTCCTCTATTTACATTGTTGTGCTCAAACGTACAACTGCACCATACAGACTTAGTTCGAGTTGAGGTCAAGGTGCTCCACAAAAAACAGAAGCAAAGAAAAGAAGCAGATTCCAGATCATTTAGCTTACAAAAATAATCTAATCAATGAGTGTTTGATTTAAGTGTAGTTAAAATGCCACAAGATCCCGAAAGTTGGATGTTTTAATTTTTTTGCGACTTAGAGTCACATCGACAATTTAGATAAACACAAGGAAGGCAGGGTAAGCGACTATTGACAAAAAACGCACTAGAAAATGAGAATAGTCAAGGGACTGAAAAGTCGTGTTCAAAAATATTTGTCAATGGATAATATAACAATAAAGTTAAGATTAAATATACTGCAAGAATCTCGTTAACATCAGATTCTTTAGAAGAAATAAATGAACATGAAAAAAAGAAGAATCAATTTAAAAACAGAGATTAAGGTTGGTAGATTGTAGAGAAAGGTGATGCCAATAAATTGCAGGTAAAAAGGTCACAAACAATCAGTTTTCCTTGGATATTATTGTGTTCCACCCTGAATTTCTCAAAAGCCCATGGACAGATCTCAAAAGAAGGGTGTAATTTTGACTTTAGAGAGGTGAGGGAACACCCATTGAGTAGAAAGTTAATTTGTGGGTAGTGTGTAAAAACCCAAGAGAAGTGACAAACTCGTGCTTACCATTACAAATCGCCAGAGGGCGTACTGTATTGAAAATGCCCATGTACGTGTGTGCAAGTCAAGCAATGACGCACCAAAAAACAGCCAAATGGCTGTTAAGAATTCTGCCAAAGTACAAGTAGACAGCCACCTGAATGCCAAGGCCAGCCTAAAATCAAGGTGCTCCCCCTGGTAAACCCCCATTGACTTGAACCATGCTCTCCTAGCACTTTAGAAATCAAACACTCCAAAAAGCAAACCAAGAAGCAAAAAGGGTGTAAATCAGGTCTTGAAGGAGGTCATGGTGGTGTCAATTGCAATAATGCTAAGAATACTGCCATTTTATTTTCATAGCATTAGAAATGAATGTCTTCCATTTTCCTAAATTAGTGGAAGGACACATCCTGACAAGAGATTCTAGATGTTCATGGTTAGTGGAATGAACTCACAGGGACAAAAGGATCTTTAAGTTTCTGCCAAGATGAGAAAGAACAGATAAATTTTTAGACAAAAAAATACAATTCATCTCTCTTTTCTTCCTACTAGTCAAAGAAATCAGTATTGGCTAAATAAATTTTGTGCCAACTAAAATGCCAAGTAAGTAAAATGATTTTTTCAGACGGACGGAACATCAAAGATTTTTCTCCTGCAACCCCTAAATAAAGTGTTGGTAGAAAAAAGCCAAGAACCAGATCCAGGGCGGTTTGTGACTATTGTCCAAAAAAATTGTTGGGATTGACTTCCTTTTGACTTACGGGACCTTTGCCTTGACATAATTGCGTTCCAACCAGTTTATCATAGGGCCCCATGGGACAATCTTCAACCAAGGAAGATACACAGTTATGCGTTCGTCTGAACCGAGAAGACGTACGAAAAGAGCTCCGTGGGACTTGTGAAAAAACGATGTTTTGAGGTTCATCGCCTCTGAACAAAAATGTGAAGCTAGTGCCGATTGAATGAATGTCATGGCTGAGTGTGATTAGTGTGAGTGAGGATTCTTTCATACTCATGCAAAGATACTGTACGTGGGTTTGGGACCATCATTCGGCCTCAGGTGTCCTACGGACTTCCAGCAACCAAGTTGCGAAATTCATGAACTGAGTGAAAAAGTATACCTCCTGGAACCTGACATAATGTCGCTGTCAGAGTGTCCAATCCAATCATGGCTGTAATCAGGAGGGAAACCACCCGATTGCAAGGAAGTAAGTAGAGAAGTCCTGTTCAAATACATTGCAGCCGCCGAGGAGCGGAATTGAGAGAGAAACAGAGAACTTATGAGCTTACTCGAGGAAAAATAGAATGAACTAGTAGAGCTCAGGATGTTGTCAGAGAATGACACCGAAAAGTCATTTGTCCCTCCAACCGACGATCTCCCTTCTAACTTGGCAAGGGATCTATCAAACCCTAATTTACGCAAAAGCCAAGTGGATGGCGCTGACTCAACAGTTGGCAGAAATGTGTGTGACTGCATTGGCCAGCCTCCAGAGATAAAAAAACCTGCCAGAGCGATTAGAGTCAGAAAAAGTTTGCCGCGACCTCTGGAGAGGCCGAATATGAAGCATAGAGGGATGCCCCCGCCAGCACCCTTCCACCTGCATAAGTGTATCCTGCCGCCCAAATCGCAACCCTGCGTGTGAGTAATTCCACCCAAGGAACAAGGCCAACAAGGGATTAACCCCCAAGAAAAAGGGAAACGTGGCCCGAGGCCCCAAAATCCGGACCCAAGGGGCAGAAAAAGGACCAATGTTCTTATCAGTTGAGGAAGCAAGCCCATTCCCCATCAAATCAATGGCAGCATCCTGCCAAAAAAGGAACACCAGTTCCAGTGCCCAGTGCTTGGATCAAGTTCACCGAGTTCAGATATGAACAATATTATCGCAAGTTTCCCTTCCTTCAAGCGCCGATGCAACACTCTCGTGCACCGGAACCTGCGTTAATCAATGTCCTTACTCCTGCAGACACCCTTGCAGCAATGGAGGATCTCCACCGCCTCCGAACATTGGGATATCCACCACCGCATACAAACTAAAGACGCTAACATGGAACTGTGGAGCCCGTGGTCTCACGGAAAACAAGGAGCTCATTTTCACCGATTTGATTAATTCCGTAGATCCCGACGTCATCGCGGTCAGCGAGGTTGAGCTCGATTTAAATGCAGGATTTGCACTTTCTCGGTTTGACACATTTGTGCACCCTGCAATACGCAAAATACGCTCTTTATTGCTATTAAGAAAATAACTCAGAGCCATTCAGCTTCAAGGGGCCTTAGATGTGCCCTTGGTCCTTGCCAAAGTTGGGGAATTGACTGTAGGAGCTCTCTATAGACAATTTAGTGTGAAAAGTGGACAGTATGGTGGGGACAACATAAAACAGAAGTAGCAACTCCACCAAATAATTGACCTCCTTGAACCATCCATTTGTACTTCGAAGAACGCCATTATAATGGGTAATTTTAACTAGGACCCCACTCGTGTTGGGGATGCCAATTATTAATGTAAGTCGCTTCTCAACACATGGATGAGTGCCGCCGAGTCACTCGGACTAAAAAGGGCAAACACCTCTTCCACTTTCAAGTCACACGGTAAATTCAACAGAACACATTACGTCTCAACTCTTGACCACGTCTACTTCACGGCTGGACTGGACCTCCATGCCAATGTTGTAGACTTTGCTGGATCAGACCATTACCCTATAGTAGCATTTGTTAGCAATCAGGCTAAGATCGTGCACCATCCCTTACCAAGAAAGACTTTTAAACGAGACTTAAGCAATATTAACTCAGTTGTACTCAATGAAAAATTGTACGACCAAGGCCTGCACGAGGTGATGATGAAAACAGGAGCTACTGCCTCCATTGATGTCTTAACAGGGAGCTTCACCATTTCCCTGGATATACTAGCCCCTCTCAGGGAGGTAAAAATCATCCATCCAACCCTAAGACTGGCCACAGACACAAGAGCCATGCAAAGGGCAAGAGACAAAGCCAAAAAAATCGGAGACCCCCGGTATAAGGAACTCCGAAACAAGGCGCTTTCGATGGTCAGGAGGGATTCTATCCAAAACAATATAACAAAAATAAGGAGTGGGGGGCCAGTAGGAGCCTGGACAGTTGTTCAGGAACTTACTGGAAGACATAAGGAACGTGTTTTGCCCATCATTGATGAGTGTACCATTTACCCAGAGTGTGCTGTTGCTGCGAGCACATTCTTTGTCGATAATCCTGAAAGATTGAGTGCATCAGCCAACAACAAGGCAAAACCTACAGCAGTCAAAAAGTATGCAACATGGGAACTCCCTAAAAACGACAGATTTCCTTTTCACAACGTGGGAGCAGCACTTGTTAAGCGTACAATCAGAGACCTTGCCCCAAAGAAGTCCACCGTGACTGACGGCATCCCTATAACCCTAATCAAGAACACGATAAGCACGCTCACAATGCCTTTAGTCAAGATTACAAATGACATAATCTATGAGGGCTCCTGGCCCACAAAGAAGCTTGTTGTGGTATGCCCCACTATCAAATCAGGGAAGGCACCTAGATCAGTGGAGAGCTACCGGCCAATAAGCCTGTTGCCAGCACTCTCAAAAGTTGTTGAGAAAGTTCTCCAGGAACAACATGGCTTTAGGAGAGCTTGTTCTGTGGACACAGCCATCGCCTGTGCATTATCTAGAGTTGCTAGAGCAACTAGTGATGGAATTAAGGTTTGCATGGTCAGTGTCAATCATAGTAATGCATTTGATACTGTATCTGCTGACCTCTTTGTGGGGAGGGTGCGGACATGGGGATCAAAACATACCCTTTCCCTCCTTTGGAGTTATCTTAAAGGGAGGGAACAACAAGTGACATGGAACGGGGCTGTGTCACCAAAACAATCTCTGAAATCTGGGGTGCCCCAAGGCTCTGTACTGGGCCCAACAATTTTTTTATTGCTGACGGCTGACCTGCCTTTGGCTGTGGACATTACTGGTCAAAAGATGGAAAGTTCTAGCTCCCAAACATACGCAGATGACGTAGTCTGTGTGGCAGTGTCACAGTCCTGGGATAATGTGACAGCACTGTTGGAGCAATCTGCAGACAGGCTGGTTGGCTACTCTATTGACTCCAGCCTCCACCTCAACCCAAACAAGACTCAGGTGTTGTTATTGGGGAAAAGTGCACCGGGTTCATTCATGGTTGAAGATGTCAGAGTGGCAACCTCTGACTCACTGACCCTCCTTGGTGTTAAACTGGATGCTGGACTTAGGTTTAACCTCCACCACCAACATGTGCTTAACTGTGTCAGACAGCGCCTGGGAGTCATTAGAAGACTAACGTCTCGTATATCAAGGGGACCACTGTTAACAGAGATTGCACGCTCTCTTGTTATTGGTAAGCTACAATGTGTTGCATGGATAACACGCAAGGCCCGTACCGACCCAAAGGGTTGGATGCATGTCTTGGATGCAGACACCCAAGTCTTGCTTAACGACGTCTGTAGAACTCTCGTGGGAGTGCGACGAGAGAACCATATCACCGTGTCAGATTTGTCCTCAAGAGCAAACATGCCTACACTCAACGAATTGGTCGTCCGGGGTGCTGCTCTTGCAGCATGGAAAGCGTCGAGGGGGTCAGTGCTTGCACATCTCCGGACAAGCTATGATGATCGATCAAGAGCAAACAGAGCGGGCCTGCTGCGCCCCTGCACAGTCAACAATATTGCTGCTGTAAACATGGCGGCATGTCTGGCAAAATCTCCAGCCCTTTGGACCGCTCAGACACTCCTATGTAAAAGCTAAACGTGCAGCCCATAAATTGGCATCGGAGTGCCGTATGATTTAATGAACTTGTTCACCTGCAGTCTACTTTTATTATTATTTAGTTTTAGTCGCCAGTAGCAAATACCGCAAAGACGCCAGTTTTTTTCTTATAAACCTGGAAATAAAGTCATTCAACAACAACAACAACAACAACAACCAGGGTCTGTGGGTTCACCCCCTTGGCCAACTCTGGAGCTGCATAGGTCTGTTACCTTTTTACTGTGACCTGTTTATCACGTTCTTTTTACCTTGTGACCATTTTTACCTTGTGACCTATTTACCTCGCGCGCCTACAAATAATGGTTAACGCAAAATGGATGATGAACTAACTTGAATGAGATAGACCCTATAATAATAGAATTTAGTAATAAAGTTTGCCCACTGTTGGATTTCATGTGGCTACAGCTCGCTCTTCCCACGAAACACATATTTGTGAAGAAATCATTCCCCCTGGACAACATAGGTTCAAGCACATTTTAATTATTTGTTACTATGTGAAGTGTTGATGGACTGAAAGGGCTCTTAACCAAAACCGAAAGCACCTGACTACAACATCATACCGGCCCTAAACCTGCTGCATGTGGTCCTGATGTAGGCAGCCGGCATGGTGTTCCAATCCCTTCCACTGCCGCCTTATTTGCCTCTAGATTGGGGTGGTAGATGTTGTTGGCCTCGTTATCAACTTAGGACCAGACACTGCAGTCAAGAGGTTTCAGGTTGCAGCTGTTGTGCGGCCACGACCCCTTTGACCAAACATTTTCCCTCATCAGTTTGTCCATCAAGTAGCTCATGGCCACCTTGCTTGTGTGGCTGCTGGCGCCACTGCACTCAGGCGTAGTTGCCAGCGCCATATGTGGCATTGAGGATGAGGATGACCTTCCTGATGAGGATGCGGCGGCACAAAGGCCCATCCATTATGCCATTGACCCAAACGCCAGGGAATGCCTTGCCATCTGACCCAATGAACCCAAAGAACATTTTGCCTTCTGGGGAACTTGGCGTGGCCAACAAACCTGTTCTTGGGGTCGACAGCATTTGAGCTTGTGGCCAAGGTCCTGTCGTTGGGCCTGTTCAGGTGCTTAGTCAAATGAAAGACCTCTTCATAACTTAACATCAGAACCTTGCCTGCCGTGTTCCCCAGATGGCATAGATCACCAAAGCAGAAGAACAGAACCAGATGCCGTGGATGGCATCTGGTTCATGACCAAAGTCTCACAATGACAACGGATGGTTCGGATTTCGTGCTCCAAGGAAAAAATCCCACGTTGGACCACACAGAGGAAACGATCATCCTCATGCTTGGCAATCTCAGCCGGACACGGGGTCTCTATATGAGAGTCCCCGTAGGCCTCACAACGGGCTTCCATGGCTTGGAGATCGTTCTCCAGACTTGAGATTTGCCAAAACTCTATGGACCCCACATCCACAGAAAAAGACCCTCCACACGGGATTTGAGGGCTTTAAGGGCTCCACACGCCCACAAACGGAGCACACCAGGTTTCCTCTTTAACTGTGACAGAGGGACTCGCTCAACCTTTGGATCCATCTCCAACCTCCACAAACACGACGACGTCCTCGGAATCCCACAGGTTTGAGAACATCCGACTTAACTTGGATGTTACCACCACTGCGCCATGTTATGTACGACTACGGACAAACGTGGGAGACCGGGAGAACGGTGGAAGAATGTTTATTCGATTGAAAAACGTAGGAGAATGGATAGAGAAAGAACAGAACGACAGGTTTAAATAGAAAGGAGAACGCACAATACGAATAACGAAGGAGAGTATAGAGAGAGGACAACAAGTACAACACACCCCTCAGGGCAATCCTGGCCTCTGAGCGAGGCCTTCTAGTCCTTGGCAAGTAGTCGATGGTCCCATGGGCGAGCATGTCATTTTTGGCCTTGTAGACAGTCTGCACGGGGATGTGAAGGTCCCTTGTGATGTTAATGTTGGGCTTGTCCCTCTGAATCCTCGCGACGATGATCTCGAGCAGTTTGTTGCGGGCCATGGTGCTCAAAGTGAAGACGTCGTAGAGAAATGTGTGTTTTACAAATTTCTAGTTAGGACATTCACAAAACTTTCTTTTATCTAATTTTGATCTGAATTCCGCCATTTTAGGGTCTTGAAATAGATTGTGAAAAAAACTATGCCTTATTCCGCTTCACCCGGTATGTCTGCAAAATTCAGTCAAGAATTCAAATTGCTCATGTGTTGAAGGTTTTTGGTAATTGCAAACATGTAAGGAGCCATAAAACCAAAAGTTTCAGAACTTTTTGATCAAACATCATGAAAACCCTCGAAAAGTCAATAGTTCAACCCCATCTGGAATATGCATCTCCCATATGGGTTCCAGTATCAGCATTAGGATTAAACAAAATCAAGAAGGTACAATGGAGCTTCACATGAACAATTACTGGGATGTAGCAACTGAGTTATTGGGAAAGGCTTCGGTCCCTCCCATGGTTTATATACACTGTCCAGGGAAAGTACGAGTGGTACCAAATACTTTTTGTCTTCAAATACATTCCAATCCAGAAATAAATTATAATGTCAGCGAAAGAGGAGGCATCACGTGTGAGGTCACGTTCAAGTTTTTTCCAAGTGAAACGAAACTTGCAAAAAAATATAAAACCTCCTTCATTTTAAACAGAGGGTCGATGTTGAACCATTTGTTTCCAAATTCTCTCTGAAGATTCTATAGAACAAATGACCCATTGTCAAATTTTAAACAAGAATTAGATCTTTATCTAATCGGTTTATCTAATCGGTACTAGATTTCATTTCTTTATCGGGCTCTTTCATTATTCAATTTGTTACCCATTACTCTTCGTCGGGAATATGTAGGAGCTGATCCTCTAACAGCATTTAAGACAGGATTGAACAAATTTTTAAATACTACTCCTGATCAACCCACTATTCAAGGCTTGTACAGATCTGCCAACAGTAACTCATTGGTAGATCAAATTTCATATAAACGGTAATTTTATAAACAATGTTAATTATTAACTCTCTATACAGGGAATCCCATTCCTTGTAGCGGTATTAAAAAATCCGCACCCCCCGGTAAGAATAACTGAAACCGGAACCAAAATTTTGGCCGAAAGCACTTTCCTTCTATCACTAATGTATAGTAGAGACGCTTTATTTTCAGAGACCGGCGGGGGTTTGACTCAAGCGCCATGGAGAAAAGTGAACATTTTTTTGAACTAAAAACATTTCCAAATAAACAGGCTCTCCATGCTTTGGACGTAAAAAAAATCGCTAAATGGAATGTTTACTAAAACCTTTTCCAATGACCTTGCCAAATGTTCAGAATCTTAAATTGCAAACTTTCAAGTTGGGTTTTGAGCAGAAAAATAAAAGTTGGAAGCATCAACCCATTTTACAGCACATTAGGTAGGCCTCTAGAAAAACGCAAACGTTCTGCTTCATAAAAAGATGCGGAGGCACTGGATTGAGCGACAGCTTGTTGAGGCTTCCATCTGTTTGGAAATGTTGAAACCGGCGCCGAAAAGGGTATCATTCAATCACATGATGTGAACTGGATGACGTCATTGACGCCGGTCTCAATCTCGCCCGTCTCTCACTAGAGCGTCTCTAATGTATGGTAATGAAATTCACACTTTAAAGCTATTTTAGTCAGGTTTAAAGGATTGACTTCGTCTTTGTTTTGCAGCAGGTTTTTTGTTGTCCTTACTTTAAACACGTGGCATTTATTAGTGATTGAAATTGCGTGGTTTTTGCCTTTTTGCTTTGTATGTTTTTGGTCTAATTTTCATGACAATCTTTATTTCATTATCCTGCCAGCTTGAAACAAAGTGCTACGTTAATGTTTAAGGAATGCTTTTTTCAGATTTATTTTAGATTTCACCTTGGTCAAGTAAGTCACTTGAAACTCATCTTGATATCTGTTCCCTCCAAGTGGCCCTTGATCCAATCATCCCACTTTTTCAGAGTCTCTCCTTGAAAGTAATTGCTCCAATCGCCCACTTGGCCTTTACGGAAGAACTTGGATCGGAGCTCCTTTTCGTACTCATTCCTGGCTTTGGCCATCGACGTCTTCCTCATATTATCGATGGTCAAGTGATTGACCAAAGCATCAAGTTGTTCCTCAGAGCGCTCATATCCCAGGAATTGGGCAAGATCTTTTAGTCCGGCCTTATGGTCTTTTTTCATGTCCTCAAACCAGATGAATTTGAAATTTTTATGATTTCGGAGAGCCCATCCTGACTGAAAAAAAGGAAAAGTATTTAATTTTTAAAGCACGGACATTTCTTTTCAGTTTCATATCTCCAAATTTAAGAACTTTGATGGCCCAACCTGATTTTAAAAGTGAAGAAAAGAAAACGAAGTTTCCTCCAATTTTTCCTTGTCTAAATTGTCTCCTTTATTAGAAAGCAAACATTGTGGGTCTAGAAGTAGTTCCTTCGTTTCCATTTTCTTCCATATTTCTTCCATTTTCTTTGTAATTTGGGTCAATACATGAAGCATATCCACCAAAAACATTTTTATCAATTATGTATCTACCTTCAAATGTTGCCAATAATCTCCGAAGACAAGCCGGCCATCAAAGAATAGTTCACTGTAGTCTTCAAAGTCTCCAAAGAGCTTATACACGATTTTTCCAATTGAGCTATGATGGAAATATGAAACACATGTGTCTTTTGGATTGCGGCACACGTAGACAACTGAAAAATGGGATAAATTGAAAATAGCTATGAAAATTGCTCATCCTCACTCGCTAGAGGGCAAGGAAAAGGTTGAGAAATTGGCAAAAAAAGAAAATAATATTTTTAAGTTAAAAATATTGCCATCAATGGTTTTTTCTTCTTTTTCTCAATCAAGTTTTTTTTTTTTGTGTATTTTTTTTTGCGGATTTTTTATTACCGCTACAAGGAATGCGATTCCCTGTAAATTGAAGGATTTCTCCCGACAGCTTCAATCCGACCCCCAACAGGATTCGAACCTACGCCGTCTGGGGAAGCACTTACACTCGGCACTTTTAAGAACGCGCTAGTACTCGTGGCCACTCTGGCTTCCTTTAAAAGGATTTCTCCCGACTTTAGGGGTGAGGCATGGCGTAGTGCGTACTGCGTCGGTTTGTCGTGCAGATGGCTGGGGTTCGATCCCGGCTGACTGCCACCCTCAAAACTCAACTCTTCGGAGTCAAAATTTAGCATTTGAACCGTCTTTCAAATGCAACACATTCCAAACTCAAATCTTCGGAGCTAAAATTTAGCATTGAACTGTCTTTCAATGCCAAATACTAGGCAAGCCCCGGTTCGATCCCGGGCTTGCCGAGTCCTAGTGACCTGTGGTATTAAGTTACATGCAGAAGTCACAGCCCTTGACGGCTTAAATGGGCGAACCTGGGGTCATTCCCGAGGGTGAGGTAAAAATTAATGCTTGCTTGTTAGCTTGTCCAAGTGGAGCGGCAATATCGCCATATGGCGGACAGCCTCTATCAGATCGCAGCTGCGAAGCTGCGTTCTGACTCCTCAACAAACAAACAAACATCTCCCGACAGCTTCAATCCGATCCCCAACAGGATTCGAACCTACGCCGTCTGGGGAAGCACTTACACGCGGCAATTTTAAGAACGCGCTAGTACGCGTGGCCACTCTGGCTTCCTTATAATTTTCCTTTAAAACTTCCTATTATTAAGTTGACACTCAATGGGCCAAATAAACTTGGTCTGTTTTTTCATTGGGTATTTTTTTTGTCCTGGAGTTTTTGGTTAAAAATGGACTCTTTCAATCGCCTAAAAAATATTGACGAACTTTTTATTACTCAGGGAGGAGGTGTGGTGTCGTGGTTAGCGCAGTTTCCTGCAGTGAGAGAGGTCCCAGGTTTTATTCTCCTCCCCGACCTCGCACAGTGAAACTTTAAGACACTATTCCATACTCACAAACGGAGAACCAATCTGATATCGGACAAGAGATTGCCTATCGAAGAAAAACTGGACGATGTGATGGCTGGCTTCGCTGGCTGGGCAAGGATCAAACCCCCGACCCTAGCACCCACTATTCAAAACTCAGATTTTAATTTAAAAAAATGGGGTCTGAAAACGCAAAACGTATTTTTCATCTTGTGAAGCTAAATGCAAAAATAGGTTTAAAATAAGGTGTAAAGCCCAAAGAAGTCTCTTTCAGGCCAAAACAGACGAAAAAGTGTTTTAACATATCAAAGTAAAAATTTTGATCCTAGCTCTATCAATGACTTCCAATGTTCTCCATACCTTTTCATGACTCAACTAATGTGGGTGGCAACAATTCAAGGGAAATATGCGTTTTAATCACTCTTGGAGATGTCATTTTGTCAATGTAGCTGATGGGATCAGAAATCATTTCCGGTGGGGGTTCATTATTGACCATTTTGGTGGCAATAGCTCCTGATGATTTCATGATTTGGCCAAACTCTAGGAACGGTGTCCTTGCATCAAAAGGAATTTGGCTTTCCAAATCAAAATTGACAATCTGCCAAACTGATTCCTAAAAATGCATCAGATTATGAATATCAATTCCAATTTTAAAACAATTTTAACGTTTTTTATCTCACCTGGGTCCATGTTGTGCCACATTTAGGGAATGTCACAATCCAAATGTCATCCGGTCGTATTTTCATGTTATAAATCCTTTGAGCATCCTCTTCATATGCCTTTGGTAGAATAAAACGACCTAAATAGATTGCAAAAAATAAAGAAAGACTCAGTTCTCAGTCTCAGTTTCAATTCTCCTCCCCGACCTTCAAGGAAACTTTTAGACGCTTATTCACACCCGCAGACGGAGAACCATTCTATTACCGGACTTGATATTGCCTATTACATAAAAATTGGACGATGTGATGGCTGGCTTTGTTGGCCAGGCGAGGCTCAACCCTCCAACCCTAGCACCAACAATCCAAGTCAATCTTGAGTGATAGTTGAAAGTCAAGATTTGTCAAGATGGCCACCACTAACCCGCTAGCATAGATAATTCAATTAAAGATATCTCAATTTTGACGGCGCCCAAAAGCACCCTCTGGAAGGGATTACCTAGAGTTATTCTTGAAGGCGGTGGTTCATGATGAAGCTCATAGAGTGCGTTGCGTTGTGTGTAAGGCAAACATCCTTCATGAAGTTTGCGTCTCAGAGTCAATCGAGAAAATACAGCCTGAGTCATTTAGAGGTCACGGATCAAACTACTGTCACCGTAGTCTGCTTGTTTAGCTAGATCTGAGTAGTCTCAGGCTTGGTTTGTCCCGCTAGTCAAGTCTGGACCTATGTCAATCACTTTTCAATTGTAATTAATTACAATTACAATTATTTGGGTTTCAAAAGTAATTAAGTCCAATTATTTATTTTCAAACGATATTAATCACAATTACAATTAGTTTCAAAAAGCAATTAATGGAATTAAATTCAATCATTTTTCTCATTGAACCATTTTTCGAAAGCAAATAGAAACCATTCCTCTTTTAGTGCAATCAAATGCAAAGAGCACCAAATACTTTTTGATTTTGGAAAACAGAACTTATTTTGCAAGTGAAAATGTAATTTTTTTTTTGTTGCAGATTTTCTACTACCGCTACAAGGAATGCGATTCCCTGTAATCAAGGATTACTCCCGACAGCTTCAATCCGATCCCCGACATGGTTCAAACCTACGCCGTCTGGGTCTGTACCGTCTGTACATTCGCTTCTTATAAGAACGCATTAGTACGCGCTCCAGTAGCACTCTGGTTTCCTTAATATTTGCTTAATTGTAATTTGTTATTGAAAATTGTTTACATAGGTTGAAATGTAATGTATTACCAGGGCCCGGAAATAATTTTTTTTAAATTATAAAATCATTTAAGAATAGTTTTCAATTTTCTCGATTTTTTAAAATATTTTGTCTTTTTCAAGGAAAAAATAAATAATTTCTTGATTACTTGAGTAAGAAAAAATATTTCCAACAAAATTTAGGAAAATAAAAGAACGACCAATGCTCAATAGGGCCTACCAAAAATGAACCCAAAATACAACAACCTCTACAAAATGGCATTTGTCCTGAAATTTAACCTTCACAACCAAAACTACTGTCATAAACGAAAAAAACTGCGCCATCTATTGATGCAAACTAAAAATTATATTTTTGAATCAATTACATTCAAGTATGCCTCCAAAAACGGGCATATGCATCAAATTCATCAGAAATAAATTTGGAAAATCGGTGCACACAGACAAAAAACCGAACAATGGCCTTGTAAATTTTTTTTCTTAAATATCCGTCTTTTTCCAAATATTTCAGCTTTTTGAAGAATAAACATATTTTTTCGGGCCCTACTAATTATAAATACCTTCATTTCAAATGTATTTAAATGCAATTGAAAATGTCATTGTTTCATTTGATTTTACAGTGATGAATGATAAATTAATGGTCAAAAATTCAATATAAAATTGATAGTCAATAGTTCAATAAAAATGATGAAAGAAATTGCCTTTAAAATTCGTTTCACCAATCAAGTTTTGTTACAATATTCACATTGTTTATTACGTCAAGTAATCTTTTGCAATTACAAGTATGTAATATGCTTAATGGTCAGCTCAAAGTCAAGACAAAATGTTGAGATCAATTGCTATGGATGGGAAGGTTCACCTGCGAAAACTTAACTGACAGGAAAACTCGGAAGAAAAGCTCAACTTTATTTGCAAACAAGGATAGCGGCACTTTTAACATTTCACCTATGACAAATCAACAGGGTTAACATTTTTACTCTTACCAGGCATAACTTTTGTCACATTGATTTCCAGGGAATCCTCTTTGAAAACCTTTCGCTTGGCTTCCAGGTGTTCTTCCGAAACCGAATGGAAAGTGAAAGGAAAATTGTTATCCGCCATGTTGACCGCCACTTTTCGGGTTACAACTCGAATGAAGATCAGTTCAAGAAGAAAATACAAAATCTGTATTCAAATTGAGAAAAGATAAGAGAAGTTTGACCACACTATTACTTTTACACGGTGTTCCGAATGGCTTTTTAGGTTTGAATCAAAATACCCAAAGACACCATGGCAATTTTTGGACCCACAATTCAATGGGGAACAACTTTACTTTTGTTGTATTATACAAGATTAGGTCCAGGGAAAAAGTTATATACCTAAAAACCTATTAAATATAAAAAAAAATTAACAAACTATTTAATCCATATTTAGAGACCATTTAGTTACCATATGAATTCAAATTGAATAAAAATTCATTCAGCAACAGCTGAGTTATTTGACTTTGAATGGTCCATTTTTGACCCCAAAAAGCCGAAAAACGTTACAGTTATATGAAAAAACAAATTCCCAAAGATTTCACATAGCTTTTCAATATTGCAAACATAAATATTTTTTTTGAGTTTTGGAACTTATGTCAAAATAGCTCAAAATAAGAAAAAATAGCACATAAAAGGCATTTAAAATACATTTTCCAATAAAAAAACTTTTGCAGTATCAAAGACACTCAAAGTTGGGTAATAATTTAAAGTTTTGCAAAAATCGGTTAATGTTTCAAGTCTCGATTTTAGTCCATTTTGAACATGGTCCTTCTAGAACTCGTAATTTTGGATATGAACCTGTTAGAATTTTTTATTTGAAATTTTGGCACAACACACATCATAGCGTACTCTAAATAGTTATGAAAATAACTTTCCAAAAATCTTGTTTAAGTGCATTTTAAGTGATATTTTTTCATATTTTGAGCTATTTTCACATAAGTTTCAAAACTGAAAAAAATCACTTATTTTTGCAATTTTTGCAATTTGAATTCATATGGTAACTAAATGGTCTCTAAATATGGATTAAATAGTTTGTTAATTTTTTTATATTTAATAGGTTTTTAGGTATATAACTTTTTCCCTGGACCTAATCTTGTATAATACAACAAAAGTAAAGTTGTTCCCCATTGAATTGTGGGTCCAAAAATTGCCATGGTGTCTTTGGGTATTTTGATTCAAACCTAAAAAGCCATTCGGAACACCGTGATTTAGTAGGACAAGAAATAACGAGGATTTCCATCATGAACTTGTCTGAAGTGGGTTTTACGTAACACTTTTTATTGAGATAGACTTACAGGGTCGGCGGCCTAAGTGTAGACCCCTTAATACCGTCATAAGCATTATGGTTTTTGATATTTTTTTTTTTAAATTTGCAGTTTGACAATCCCGAACTATTAAGGAATACAAGTTATTTTAAACATATCCTTGTTGAAACCCTTGGGCATAAACGAGATCATGGCAATGATAAAATAATTGGAACAGTTGGCACAGTGCCTTGCATTTGTACCTCAAGGGGAGGAGGGCAAAATTTTGGGTTGGAATAGACTCTTTGGTATCCCAACATGTCTCACTTTTAAGGATTGGCAAAAAAAGGAAGTCCATGAGACTCAATCATAGCCAAAGCGAGTATGGGTTATGTTCTAAAAATGCCAAAATCTACACTTGGACCGCCGACCCTGTAGTTCACTTTAGGTCAAGGTGCTCCACTCAAACCTGAAACAAAGAAAATGAGCAGATTCCAGATCATTTGGATTACAAAAATAATTTAATCAATGAGTGTTTGATTTAAGTGTAGTTAAAAATGCCAAACAATCCCGAAATTTGATGGGTTTAAGTTTTTGGTGACTTATGTATAGTCACATGAACAATTAAGATAGACACAAGGTAAGAAAGGGTAAGCGACCATCGACAAAAACGCACAAGAAAATAGAAATAATCAAGGGACTGAAAAGTCGTGTTCAAAAATATTTTTCAATTGATAATATCACATTTAGTTAAGACTAGATATACAGCAATAATCGCATTAACATCATATTCTGTAGGAAAAATGAGTGAACATGAAATAAATGAAAAATCAATCTGAAAACAGAGCATAGGGTTGGTAGATAGTAGAGAGAGGTGATGCAAATATATTATAGCTAAAAAAGGTCACAAACAAAAGGGTCACAAGTTAATAGGTCGCAAGGAAAAAAGGTCACAGTAAAAACGTCACACGGTAAAAAGGCCATAATGATAAATAACTTTTCCATGGATATTATTGTGTTCCACCCGGAATTTCTCAGAACCCCATGGACAGATATCGTAAGAAGGGTGTAATTTTGACTCCAGAGAGGTGAGGGAACATTCTCCTCCCTAGGCCGCCGGATCCGGGGCGGTTTGAGACCATCCTAATGTATAGAAATGCAATTCACACAGTTTTGTTTTGAAAGATTGACCTCGTCTTTGCTTCGCAACAGGCTTTTTGTTCTCGTTACCTTTAACACATGGCATTTATTAGTGATTGAAATAGTGTGTTTTATGCTTATTTGCTTTTTATGTTTTTTATATTGCCAGCTAGAGACAAAGCGCTATGTTAATGTTTACAGAATGTTTATTTCATATTTATTGTAGATTTCACATTGTGCAAATAAATCACTTGAAACTCATCTCAATATCAGTTCCCTCCAAGTGGCCGTTGATCCAATCATCCCACTTTTGAAGGGTCTCGCCTTTGAAGTAATTGCTCCAATCGCCCACTTGGCCTTTACGGAAGAACTTGGATCGGAACTCCTTTTCATACTCATTCCTGGCTTTGGCCATCGACGTCTTTCTCATGTTATCGATGGTCAAGTGATTGACCAAAGCATCAAGTTGTTCCTCAGAGCGCTCATAGCCCAGGAATTGGGCAAGATCTTTTAGTCCGGCCTTATGGTCTTTTTTCATGTCCTCAAACCAGATGAATTTGAAATTTTTATTTTTTCGGAGAGCCCATCCTGACTGAAAAAAGAAGAAAATAAGGTAAAAGTATTTAATTTTTTAAGTACTGATATTTCATTTTAGTTTCATATCTCCAAATGAACGAACTTTGAAAAGTTAACAGATTCACATAGCCATTTTGTATTTCTTATACCTTAAGATGTTGCCAATAGTCTCCGTACACAAGGCGTCCATCGAAAAAGAGCTCACTGTAGTCCTCAAAATTACCAAAACACTTGTAAACTGGAATTCCGATAACACTGTGATGAAAATAGGACACGCACGTGTCTTTGGGATTACGGCACACGTAAACAACTGTAATAAAAAAAGTGATTGAAAATCATAAAGAAGGAAGGTGAAAAGGCAAAGAAAAATACGAAAAAGATTCTGTGAATCTAAATTGACAATACTTCTACAGTTTAAGAAAACTTTTCATATTTTAGGTTTTAGTTTGATGCTTTTTAGTTATAGTTGTGGAAAATAACATTTCAGATTTTACTCCACAAAATCAACTCAAATGAAATTCGAGTTTTCAAACCAACTGTGCGTTTTTGGAAAAAAGCTAGGACGCTAGGACATGGAGGGGAAAAATGTGTACAAACAAAAGTTGACCGGTAAATAGACTGGGATAAATATTTGATAATTCGTCAAGATTTCACGTTGAAAAACGATTTTACTGTTGTAAGTACTGTTGCACAAAAACTGTACCAAGTTTAATACACAAGCCATACCAATTTCTTTCAAATTTGTCAAGGTTTACTTTTTCCCTGTTGGTCATTGGTGACCCTGTTTTTTTGGTAACGAATTTTTCCTCCATGATAAAACTGGCAGTACCAAAGGGAAGGCGCTAAATTTTAAATTTGAAAATCAGCTGCCCTTCAATTGTCATTCCTCACCTTTGCAAGTATCCACAAGTTTAGGTGGTAATAATTCAAGGGGCATATGCGTCTTTATCACTCTTGGGGACTCCATTTTATCAATATGACTGACAGGGTCAGCAACCATATCTGGAACGGGTTCATCGTTGCCCATTACGGTTGTAATGGCTCCCGATGATTTCATGATATGTCCGAATTCTATGAATGGCGTTCTAGCATCAAAAGGAATTTGGCTTTCCAAATCAAAATTGACAATCTGCCAAACTGTTTCCTAAAAAGACTTTAAACGTATGGAGATCCGTATAATTTTGGGGAATGTTAACGTTTTTCAACTTACCTGGGTCCATGTTGTGCCACATTTAGGATATGTTACAATCCAAATATCATCCGGACGAATTTCCATATTGTAAACCCTTTTGGCATCTTGCTCGTACGTTTTGGGGACGATAATACGCCCTAAAAAGAATTAAAACGCGATGAAGATTTAGATTTCATATGTACCAAGAGTAGCTATTTTACTTTTCAATTGAATTTAATTTTTCACCTTAGAAGTGTACAGAATATGCTCATCTAAAAAAGGCCATTTTTTTATTGAATTGTGCCACCTTTACACATCTGTTGGGTTTTGAGAGGAGGGTATCTATTTTATGGGAGATTTAAAGCCACTAAAGCAGTCACTGTCTTTGCTTATTCCAACTATGTCCAATTTGCTAATTACCTGGTTTTTTTTTTCTTTTTTACGACGAAAACGATGATCCTTAAAAAATGCAAGCAATTTTTCATTTTGATTTGCAATGGATATGGCATTTCCATTGTCTTTACTTGGCAGTTTTGGGGGCTCTTGTTAGTGTAATATGAACACTAAATGGATGTGGATATTTTCCTTTACTCTACATAAAATTAATACGGGATGCCAAATGGCTTTGTATTCACATAGATACATGCACACCATGACAATTTTCCCCTAATTAAAAACAAGGATTGTACTTCGCTATCTTTTGTCTCTAACTTACCTGGCATAACTTTTGACACATTCAGTTCTAAGGACTCCTCTTTGAAGACTTTCCGTTTGGCTTCCAGATGTTCGGCCGAAACTGGATGGAAAGTAAACGGAAATTCGTCTTCGCCCATTTTGAACGTCACTAGTGAAGGAAAAAAAATATTTTAGTGTGGCTTTTGATGACCTCCAATTGTTGTTAGCACTAATTTTACTCTATAGTTGAGGGAAAGTCCATCGACAATGTCCTCAGGTATTGGCTCAACCTTAAAATTAGCTTACATAGGTATAACAAATTTTCTTGTACAATTGAACTTCTGTTTGCTCAAAAAATTCATTAGACAAAGTGTCTTAAACTATATTACATAAGTAAGATTCATGTGCCATCATTTACAGTTTCACTAGTTATAACTAAGGTTGAAACTCAACTCTCAACAAAACAGGAAAATAATGTACACTTTTTTATGGATAGCATCCAAACAAAGTCCATCATTTGTTGCAAGCAATATTTGATAATTGCATGACCAAACCTAAGACCTGGACCTAAGGTCCAATTAAAACCACTTTAAAAAAGGATGAACATTCAAAAGCATCTTTCCACTACGGTACAGAACAACTGATTAAATGTAATTAACAATAGTGCCTAATCTTGAAATTACATTTCTTGAGGCCATTTGAACCTTTTCCAGCAACTAATTCTGAAAAAGCATTTTTTCACATGAGTAAATAGTCTTTGTTGGGTGGATACGAATTTTCTTTTGAGCACAGTAGCCAAGATTCCCAGCATTACAATTAGATGCGTTCTCTCGCACTCTTTGACAAAAGAAAATCTTTGCAGCTTGTTTCGAGCTTGATATTCTGGATTACGATAAGAGTAGTATATACTTGCACTCGATTTTCGCAGGTGCCTAATCAATCAAATGAAACATGCATAACCCCTAATTTCCGGCCCAGTGTGTAATGGCCTGATTTTGGAAAAAAAG
>CM021315.1:9104818-9125373 GCA_010645155.1 Tigriopus japonicus | reverse complement strand
ACCTTATTTTATCATATATATTTTTACTAGATTTTCTTATTGCGCGCGCAACTAAGGAAAATAAACGACACAAAACCTCAACCTGAAAGCCGGCTTTCACCCCTCTTGAAATGACTGAACTCTGCAACTTTATTCGGGGTTTGTTCCGAGAACTTGGACCATAGCCAAAATGACGGGGTGCAACAGTCAGCAAAGACATGCTTGCTTTTAGTGTATTTCTGGACGCCAACACAAAAAGATTGGAGTAATTGAGACGCAAACATGGGAACCTTTGAAGAGGTTGACGATGGAAACATTTGTGCAGTGTGCAAGAAACCAGCCGAGTCCAAATGTACCGGTTGCAAAGAAGTGCATTACTGCAGCCGAACCTGTCAAAAAGCCCACTGGAAGCGGCATAAGAACGAATGCAAACTTCTGCCTTATAAGGTATTCAGTTAAATTCTTGCGGCCGTTACCTTGGTTATTATTACTTATGTTATCTTTTGCTTGTTGTGGACATTCTGGCAATCAAATTCTTGAATTTTAAATATATGCAAGAAACTAGGAACATTAGGTCAGATGTTAAGTGCACTTTTTCAAATGTCTCTGGTATTGTCTTAGTACATAAGCTACCTTTTAAATGTAGCTTTTGTACAGAGACTAAACTAAAGCATGGCTATTTATTAGGGATGGGTCTTGATCGGCCATGAATCAGTTCAGTATCGGATCGGTTCCGATTTCAGCTCGTGGTGAGTTGGATCCAAAAACCCAAGAACCCATCTGGAGTCGGAACCGAGATCCAAGGAGTCGACTCCTGAAATTTAGCTAAATGTTATTTGGAAGCTAAACTTTATCATTATCTCTCGTTTTTTCTCTTTACTTTTCTTCCATAAGGTATTTGTCTCCAAATTAAAAATCTCAATTAAAAAATTGCCATTGATCTTAAAACAATGATAAAAAGCGCAATTAAATTTGAAAATATTACTTTAAGACCCTGCATGAGTCGGATCCAATCCGGATTTGCACCAGATCCAAACCGATCCTGATCCGGTAACGAAAAATCTTGACCCGGTCCATTTCTACCATTAATACTACATTTTGGTACTTTCAAGCCCTTTGAATTTTTGCACTTACCATCCGATCTAATATTCTTGCTCTATTCTATCAAAAAGTTACTTTCCCCTCTATCTTTTAAGGCTGAACCAAACCAAGAGGGAAACGTTGAAATTGTCCTTTCCGTTTAAATTTGTAACGCAATTTTCGCCAAGGTGTTGATTTCAATCATTTCATTACTTTGGGTAAACCTTCGTAAATGAATGAGAGCCGGAAAAAGCTAAGCCTTGTGTTAAAAGAAACCCTTGTTATGAATTGTTAAAAAGTTTTGGGAGTGCAATTGCTCTAGTTACGACAAATATAACAATGTATGGTTTTTGGCAACTATAGTCTAGAAATACCTGGTAAAATATGAATTGTGAAAAACCAATGAAGCTCCCTTTGAAAAGTCATTGATATTAGTGATAGACCGAAAGGACTCTTAACCGAGTCCGAAACCACCTTCTCACAAAATTAAAGGAAAAAAAAGAATAGTCAACCTTGGAATTTCCATCGCATACGTGCTCACATTTGGATGATAGCACATTTAATAGCATCGAAAAAATTAAGTTTTGTTGTCAAACTCAATTTTCTACAATCCATGTCTGCTTTCGACAGGCATACCCAAAATCGAAATTTCGGCGCTTTCGGTCCAGAACTAATTGAAAAGCAAAAAAACAAATATCAAAAATCTTCAAAATCTAAGAAATAATTGTTGAATGAGTTACATTTGAATTTATCTTTTAGGTAGACACGTCGCCAGATCTTGGGCGGTTTCTGGTTGCCACTCGAGGTATTAAAAAGGGTGAAGCGATTTTCAAGGAGGCTCCCTTGGTTTTGGGTCCCGTGGCTCAAACCCTTCCAGTTTGCTTGGCCTGTTATGAACTTGTGGATGGATCTTACAAGTAAGTGGAATTACCCATTTTTAAAGATCGATTTGCCCAAAGAGGCCAGTATATTTTTTCTTCCTAATATATTAATTTATTTTATCAGTATTTGTCGATGTGCATGTAATAAACGCGGAGTAGGCGAGAAGCAACCTAGAATGGGTGACAAAAAATATATGCACTTGTAGCACTATCAATAAAAACAATTAAACAATGAGAGATATAATCTCGCAATTGCGAAACCATATTAATTACCGTCTCTTTTTTTGTGGATTGCCACTCTGAACGCAATTCAATTATGTGAATTAGAAGATTACATCACAAGATGCAGGAAAGAATACTAAAATCATGAAAATAAGTTTGAAAAAATTGCCATGGAAACATCATCAACGTTAAATGTGAAATCTACTCTAATGTACAATTTCTAAGGATCCTCTTTGTTTACTATTCTTTTCATTATTGTCGTACAACAACTCAAGAAGCACTGCATTGCTGGAGTAGGAGGCTAGTGATGAGAACTATGATTTCCAGTAGGATTGATGCGATTGCGTTCTTCTGCAAACGAGACCTTGCTTATGTTCAATAAACTACGTATTTCAATTTTCAGCTCAAGCGAATGCCGGAGTGAGAAGTTATGCCTTTTCAAACTTATGTAGTGAAGACAGCATAGAATGAATGAACTTGTCCTTTTGTGGTAAATCAATTACCACAAAATTATCATTCATTCTCGGTAGAATTTGCACTGAGCTTTGAGAGCGCATAACTTTTGACTCTGACGTTTGATCGAGCTGAAAATTGAAATTCGTATTCTAGTCAACATAAGCAAGGTCTCACTTGGAGAAAAACGAAATTGATTTGTTCCTTCTGGACCTCAAGATATCTTTCTTTAGCCTCCCAGTCCAGACAAATTCAGTGGTTCTTGAACCACTCTTCAAGAAGTCCCAAATCAACGATAGCACTAACACAAAATAAGATTACTTACTTGCCTCCCTATATTAATGAAACTTCTTTTCATAATCAAGAGATGAAGATGCTTCTTTACCTTATCAAGCCGAGGAAAAAGGATCAGATTCTTACAAACGGCACTTTCCATATGAGACCTGAGAAGAGTAAAACCAGTTCTGAACAGTTCACACCAGATCTTCCCTTCACACTTGAGCTTGTATCGAGCTTTGAGTTCATGGTGAACTCACTTGACGCAAAAATGGGTGCTTCTGAGTAACAAAAGGAAAAATGACGCTATAAACCTTTTCAATAAAAAGTTTAGTATATGCCTTGAGATCCAACAAAATATATTTTTACTTCCTTGCCCCTATCAGCTAAAATGTTTTTTTACTTAGCGAAGCCATTTTGTGTTAGACTTCTTGATTACTGGTAGCAACTTTGTACCACTGAACCGATCCTAAATTATACAATGTTTTGCGTATACATTTTATTATTTTTATCTAGAACCGTTTCTTTGCAAAAACTGTATTTTGCATTAAAAACCACTTTAAATATTTCAGTAAAATCTTAAAAGGCCCATTTCTTACAATGCTCGATTTAAGTTAAGGTTGAATGTAGCTCACACAAGCAACAAAATCATTAAATGAATTGAATACCTGAATTTGTCCTAAAAATGTGTGTTTCTTTGAAAAATATTACATTTCAGACTATCAAGTATAGCTTGATATTAACAATACCCACTTCTGATTTTGGGTAAGACGTGTTTATGTAATCCTAAAGCACAAAACAAGTTGGAGCTGACTGAGGTGAAGTACAGTACGTTCAGTTTGGACGTACAATTCGGGTTTATTCATTCAGTAACAAACGAAATTAGAGATAGAAGGGCAACCATGATTTAACTAACAAAACAGTCAGTTTTTACAGTTTGTGTTTTAGCCAAGTGTTTCTTTAGGTTTTTGGGTCAAAAGGATAACCTCAACCACTTAAACATGACGTAAAAAATGGCAACTCTGTCAACTCTGAATCACAGAGGTCTCAGAGTGGAGATACCGGAGCTGGTCGGTCATGAAATTTCATTGTGCACAGCAAGGGCCGTTTATCATCAGCGACTAGTTGAAACTTGCCCAAACAAACGTATTTGTAGAAGGCAAATCTTTGAAAAACATTAGTTTTTTTGGCCATGTGACCTCCTGTCTACGCTTTGCTTCTAAGGTTCTGAATGAAGATGATAATTCGATTCACAGGCATTAGTTTACGCAATTATAGGATTTGGCATTGAAATATGTCTTGCGCACTTTCATTTCTTTTATGATCTTCCACTTGTTTGGACAAGTATCTTATGATATTCTTCGGAAATATTTGCCTTTTCACGCAACTTCTGGCCAGTTTCAGCAATAAGCAAGGCAGACAAACTGACGACAAGGGACTCTGTATAGACCTCTATGCTCTAAATACATCAGCAATAAAAAATACCGCTGCCAGGTGGCAGTTTTTGCTGCCACTTTTCGCACAGGTGGCAAGACATTTCTAGAAATGTTCTTGAAATTGACAAGTTAACCACCTAGTTGTTAATATTTGCAGAAAGAAGATACGCAACAAAAACGTTGACAAAGAATGTGAAGATGAAAATTGGATTGAAATTAGGATTGAAGTCAAGCTAAATCAAGAAGATGACCTTTGTAAGGCTCACCTCAAGGTTTTTATTTTCATTTGTGGCAAGTGCATAAGGACATTGCCGGAGAAAAGTAAGATGAGCTTATGAAAGTAAAATAGAATGGTTTTCGCTTACCGTTGCTTTCGATTGAATTGCAAGGCCTTTGTCTTTTTCTTGAAACACTTGTCCTAGTTCTTGCACGAAGTTAATTTGGCACAGGATCAATCCTGACTGGCTTTCTTTAGCGAATCACCTTTTCTTCCGCCGGAAAACCACGAGAAGCTCCCTTAAATCAGATTTGAATTAACACGCCAATTTTTTTGGTTAACGCCAGCCTTTGTCTAATTCTGTAGGATAGTGGGTAAACGTTTTTCAATTGTGGTTGTTGCTAGGCTCATCTGCTAACTACCTTTTGTCCCTTGGGACATGTTTTTCCCAAATGAGGGCGAAAGCAAGGCAACAAACAATATTGAACAGAGGTAAAATTAAAAAGCATCCTAAAAATAATGAGAATCTAACTTTGCCGGCACATACAGTGTGGCCAAGTGTCTGTCCAAGAAACACTGAATTTCTGAAATTCAGGAATTGAAGTTCTTCTTGGTATTGGCTGGTCCCATGGAAATAACAACGCCATTCTTAAGTCCTTTGGGGAAAATATTAGTTCATAATCTGATCTAACCCCTATTCAATTCCAAAGACCTTGTTTCATTTTGCTTGACAGAGAATGCTTGCTTGACAGAGACTAGAAATTCCAGGAAATCAATATTACTCTCAAAACAAGACTTTTTAGTGGCCATTTGAAATATTGTTAGAGGATGATGGAGCGCGAGTATTTAACATATGGTAAATTTAAATGCTCGAGTGTTTTCTAGAAAGCACATTTCAATGGGATCGAGGTTTGGGGAGTTGCCAAGGCAATCTTCTTTTCTTCAAAACTATATAAACGATGTAAACCTAATATCAAACCATGTTTCAGATGCGAACAAATTGGCCATTACTTTGTTTGTTTGTATATTTGTTTGGGTTGTCAGAATATTTGTTTGTTTTGGGTAAATTTGTACCATTCCCAAATAAAAACTGTTGCTGTCATGATTTGGGGTGATTTGTAAACGGAAGTATCTAACTATCATTTTCGCCACAATTATGTGTGCTCATGAAAGAATTGATTGGTTCAAAAGAGATATTTCATACAACTGGAGTTTTTGGTTTTAACTGTAGTTGGTTTTCAAGACCTTAACTTACATTTGACCACTTTTCCTCGCCTAAGGGGCGTCACTTTTGGCAGCCCTGATTTGTTAAGAGAACAAATCATTCAACATCTGTTGACTTCTTTTTCCGATTTGTTTTTTATTTGTGATTCGTATTTGTTTGGTGTGCTGTCATTTGTTTGCCCTTGTTTGTTATTTGCTATATTTGCTTGTTTCCCATCAGTATATTTTTCTGTGCTCAAAGATTTTACAAGTCCCATTGGAAGTTGTTGACATAGGTGTAATCTCCGTCCAGTTTGCACAGATCTCAGCATGACAGGAATTTCAAGGTTCAAAAAATCTCTAGAAACATTGGTCTGGTTCCTTTAAACAAAGGGCTATTCTGAAAGCCACAAGGCCTAAAGAGTTGGCGGTTGGAACAGCAACAACCTCTTCTGAATATCTTGCTCAAATTCCATTACAAGCTGAATTGGGGGTGGGGAGTTGATAGAAGAGACTCTCATCTGACCACATTCTTCTTTCTTAATCATTCTCAGTCCATAATTAGGCCTGCACGGGAGGTTCGAGTGATTTCTTCAAAAATCTTATCGCGGGCTGATGAAACAAGGAAAAGGGCTTCTTTGGCAATGATAGATGGCTCGTGAGAATTGGGCAATTTTATAGTTTTCGCATTTACAGACCGCCCTTATGACTTATATGTCACGATCATGGTTGAATTGCACGATTGGAAACTTATGTTCAGGTTTTTGGAAAATATGCAAAATTTGTTTGCTCATTCTTGCTTGAAAAAAATCGCAACAAAAGATCACTTTTATAGCATAAACACAAGGGTAAATGATGTTTCAAAAAACAACTTTGAACTGTCAAACTTTGAAATCATGAAGACCTTGAACAAAATGTGGTGATTTACACCTGTTTCCATTCAATAGTTGTGGTCTTTTCAAAGGACTTGTTATTTATGAATGAAAACAATGAATTGAGTATATTTTTCCATTTTGCGAAAAATGGCAAATTCAATTTTCCATGAATTGCAAGTTCAAACTTGCAATTCAAGGATTGCCATAACAATGGTTGACTCAACTCTTTTTTTAGTTTATTTTTTTCAATTTTTTCTTTGTTAATTTTATTAGTTTTTTTAAAGTTTTACCCATTTTCTGCTATTCTTGACACATTAAGGGTAAAAAAGTTTGTTAGCGTTTATAGCCCAAAAATCATTTTCTTGGAATCTAGATCTGGCCTTATCGGCCAATTTTTTAGGTGAAAGAGCGAATCTATTGTTTTTTGAACCTATAAATCGAGAGCAAAAAATTGCTGCATAAATAAAATCAAACCCTATACGTTTTTCCTATCAAATGACCAAATGAGAAGATTTACTTTGGTCAATTCTAGCTTTAAAACACATTTCTAGCTTTAAAACATATTTCTAGCTTTAAAACACATTTCTAGCTTTAAAACACATTTCTAGCTTTAAAACACATTTCTAGATTTAAAACACATTTCTAGCTTTAAAACACATTTCTAGCTTTAAAACACATTTCTGGCTTTAAAACACATTTCTAGATTTAAAACACATTTCTAGATTTAAAACACATTTCTAGATTTAAAACACATTTCTAGATTTAAAACACATTTCTAGATTTAAAACACATTTCTAGATTTAAAACACATACCGCCTTCTCCTTCAAAAAGACTTTCTCTTAGCCAAAGGAGATCAAGTCGATAACATTATTGCCCTACAACTTACTTTATTTCCCAACAAATCACTTCCATGCCTTGCGACCTAACTTTATTCAAAGGACATTTCAAACAATTGAATGTCGGAGTGAAAAGTTATGCCTTCTCAAACTTAAGTACTGAGAAGAGCATAGAATAAATCAAGGATGGCTCAAGCCAGGATTACTTTCAAAATACACACTAGGTCCGATTAGTACAATGGAAATTCAACGGAACAATATGTTTGTTGCAAAAACCTCACATTTTAGTACAGTGATCGGACCTAGTGTGTATTTTTGAAATCCGTCCTGAAGTACAGTGGTTCCTGAATAAATGAACTTGCCGTCCTTTTGTGGTAAATCAATCACCAGAAAAGGGCTAGTTCAATCATTCTCGTTGGAATTTGCACTGAACTTTGAGTGAGCATAACTTTTGACTTCGACGTTCGATTGAGCTGAAATTTGAAATACGCAATTTACTCAATACAAGCAAGGTCTCATTTGCAGATAAACATGATTGAAAAGTTCGTACTGGAAATGCCCTTCAGTGGTTCTTGGGTACTCACATTCAACAAATATCAGTTCTCGTAGATATTGTGCTTCTTAAAACTCTAAAAGAAGACAAATAGGACACAGATACAAATGTTGTTTTTTGCTAAAAGTTGCAATATCTTTTGTTAGAAGTGCCACTCAATTTGACGAAAGTTGCAAAAAATGCTTTGAAATCATTGGCAAAAATATGTCTCAATTCTGGACAATTTTTTTGCTCGTGAGTTTGTCATTTTCAATCTTTGGCTGCCTTAAGAACATATTTTTTCATTACGCGAATTATTCTAGAATTAAAAATATTAATTCTTTGAAAGGGTCTTGTGAAATTGCGTGGTGGATAGATAATGCGAATATTTTCCCACAGAATTCAAGCGATCGAGACAAAATTGCCCAATCCTAGATGGTGTAAAATATAATTTGTTGTAAAATGGAAAAGAGACCAATCAGAAATTTTCAGAGACAAAAGCTTCACTTGGATTTATTTTCATTTAGGTATTCGGCTAAATAATAATAGAATTAATTGTGTACAAATAAGATAACAAACTTGATGGGTTAGAAATAACGGAGAAGTTCAAAATCCAATTCTAGAGAGTGGCCATTGTTGTCCACAATTTTTTGCCTTTTCGATCCTGATTGGACTTCTGCACATTCTGTTGCTACTCTTTCATTGTCTGAAAAAACAGAGGGTATTGATTTTAAGGGCTAATACATAGACATGACGATATTTCAGGGCTTATTTTTTAAATTCACTTTTTTCAATGCCGCATATCTTGCCATTTGGAATAGAGTTTGAAAGCTCACAATTATAAACCATTTGTTTAACTATTTTGGATTTCGGGATCGAATTGATCGTTTCTGATCCTTTCGTTATCAATGATGTTTAATTTTGAATATGGTAAATAAAATATTAAATCTGGAATACTTCAGTTCTTTAAGTGGAAAATGAAAGTGATGCAACTTTATTTTAAAAGAGATATTATTGGGTCAGTCAAAAGAGATATTCTGCTGGGGCCAGTCTCTGAATGACACTTAAGGAATTTGCAAGAATGAGTGCAAAGATTTAACTATAAACTTACTAGGAGCCATTTTGTTGTGGGGCAGAAATTCTAGACGGCTCAAGGAGTTGAATAACTGACCCTTCTTTTGCAAAACTCAAAAAGGATTTTGTTACACAACAAAGACATATTTTTCTGGGTCCTAATAATGGTTTTTCAAGTTATTGAAACTACTGATTTTACCAATACAATAGAAGAGAAGTGCTGGCAAAACATGTAAAAATCTTTGTTTCTAAGAATGCATGTACTCATGCCCCCAAAATAACTTCTTACCCTCCCAAAGCTCAAGGTCTTGCTTCCATCCCATTTGGAACACCCTACGGTCCAATTGCCATTTGAGAATGATGTCAAAGAGAGGCTCTGATAAGCATTGCCCCATCTTTTGAATTGCTCCTAGAGTGGAAAGATCAGGAATGCCTTTCAGCTGAAAGTGAAATGATCACTTTAAACGAAGGGCCAATTTTACATTCTGGATATTATTTACCTCCCGGGGATTAGATAAGCAAGCTGCCAAAACCGAGTTCTCAACATAATCCCTTAATGGGCAGTCAAATCTCAGACACACCAGGAATCTTGATGGTCCCTGGTCCAAACAGGCACTTTCATGGAGACATTCATGAAAGCCATCAGAATAGTAGAAATGGACTGCCAGCTGACTGGATAAGATTCGTTCGGCAAAAGATTCAAAACTACCACCATTCTCTTTGTGGACAATCCAGACATTTTGAGAACCAGGAGCTGTAAGAGATTTGGCACTTCTTCTTGGACTGGCAACACTGCTCCAATTGATGAATTGGTAAGAGTATATTGCCAGAAATTGGTCCTGAGTTTGACCAATGAGCCAATGATTGTCTTGTGCAAAAGCCTGGAAAATGGGAATTGGCAGTATCTATTACTAGAAATATTGGTATTACAAATTATCGGATCTATAAGACTTGATTAGATTAAGGCACTTTGGCAGATTGTTTAGGATTTTATGACAAACAAGTTTTGAAATTTTGAACCTTGATGTGCTCCTTTTTTTATTACTGAAGCCAAACTTGAAAATATTAAAAATTTTGGAAAGACAAGCCATAATTGTGTATTAAAATGATGGACACAGGATTCATTTTAAAAGCAAAGTTGTGTCTTATCACCAGATGGCATTGCATTTTGTTCTGTGATTTAGGCATAATATGTCTTTGACTTCTTTTTGACTTAGTAGAGACAAACCTTTTGTTTTCAGTAATGATTTTTTAGTGGGGTCGGCCAATTGTGGGCCCAAGAGGGGTGTTGGGTGGGCCCAGGACCCCGGGAGGTCTACAATACGTGGCCCCAAGGCCATGCATAGTACATACTCATGGGCCAGAGCATTGAATTGTGGGCCCATGAACATTCTAACATCTGTTTGGTGGGCCCCAGACTACACAGAGTCACATTTGGGGGCCTTTGACCCAAAAATGGTTGCAACTCTTTTGCTGGAGGCTTAAAACATCACTCGATGGCATTCCGGCCTCTAAATTAAGGATCACGGAAGACGTGGATGCCTTAGCTCTTAATAAAATTCGTTTTTTTTTCTCTGGGTCAGTCAAAGAAAAACATCCAAATTCCGAAACGTTGTTGCTCTCAAAAGGAGGAACATATACTTAAATTCAGGAAACGACCTGCTGAAATGGTTGCCTTACTAATCACATTGCAAACAAAATCATTTTATTGAATTTAATTCGATCAATACTAAATGCACAACTGAATGCCTGAGCGGAGGTCATGTCTTTTGTTTTCCTTGTCTGATCTAGAGGGCTAACAGAGAAATTTCACTACAGGAGAGTCAGTGGAGATTTGTTTTGACCACACTTCATAGATCTGGCCGCAAGGGTGTCAAGTGACTTGATTCATCATACATAACATTGTTCTTGTTCTACCACAACAGTTGAATGAGCAATTTTGCCGATGACTCCCTAAAAATGCAAGTTCGGGTTGTGAATTACATAACTTAGTGTGTTCAATGCCAAATCCCATTGCAGGCTTGTGACTCACGAATATTTTCGGAGTGTCATTTTTCTGTTAGCCCTCTAGTCTGATCCTGTAGCATAATATTTCCGAATCTCACCGCTAGAGGTCAATTTCGAAAGAACAATTTGTTTGTTTATGAAGAAATCACATCAAATTTCGAAGTACATTTACATTTGTGACACTAAATGTAAAGGAAAAATTAGGTGTGGGCCTCAAATGGATAAAGTTCTTGTTCATAATAGTAAAATTGCAAACTCACCCGTTGGAAATGAAGATTGAGGTGCACTTGAGTGGATCCAGTATTAAAAATGGAGGCACTTGTCAACTTTGGATTGTTCAAGACAAAGAATGTGTCGCTGAAATACAATCAAATACCTTTGATAAAACCGCATCAACCCCTTTTGGATTCGTATTGTCTCTTACTTATAGTTGGCAACTTTCGGCAAGACTTTAAGATTGGAAGACCGTGGCAAGATATCTTGTTCAATGGTCAGAGCCTCACCCCCTCTCAGTTTGAAAGTCCATGAAGTGAAGTCAGATCTCAGACCATACGATCCAGGATCCTCGACTTGAGACTGAAAATATTGATCCTTTGAAAACTTACAACCAATATTGGTTAAAAATATTATAACGATTAACTGGGATTTCAAATTCCGAACAAAAACATTTTTCCACTTTTGTCTCTTCTTCACTTTCCTCGAAAAATTCCAATAACGATCTCCCTTTATCATTAAATGTTTTAAACATTTGTGGCTTGCCTACACTTTTTCATGGCAATCAAACTTTCTCTTGTAAAACAGTTGTGTCATTTTGGGAACTTTACAAATTATCAAGTATTCTTCCATTTACGATTTTTGCTCGACGGATGTGCCCTGTTTTCTAAAACATGGTAACCGGAAGGTGCTTGGATTGCATAAATTATAATTTTAGCAACTTTAGCTTTTCGTCAAAAATGTTTTAAAACCTAGCCACAATGTCATTAGACTTAATGAAACGTACCCAAAATGACATGTATTTTGACCTTCTTCGGAGTTCCAAGGAGCTTCCACCAGAATATTTTGAGAACCGGCATTGGATATCTTGTACTTGATCAAGAATAGGGACCTCGGAGCTTCTGATATGCTAAAACAATATAAAAAGAAGTCGAAAATCTCGATTGCATTCATAAAATTATACATACAAGTTCTCCACTGTGTTTTATTGCAATCATGAAATCTTTTGATCATTGTACAACAAAAATCAACTCGAACAAAGATGGCCCATCTTGGTGATAATTTGTATTGTTATTCGTGATAAAATGAAACAATTCTTGGGGATCATGTCCTTACTTAATGGTAGGGTGTTGCAACAATATTCCATAGAGATCATGTTATGTGCAATTGTTTTGGCAAATCATTAATTAATTTTTGCAGGGTTTCTTTACTTTTTTAATTTGCATAAGCTTTTAGTCAAACAAACAATTTTCTCTTAATGTTATGCCTTCAAGTGAATTTTAGAATTTCTGCTGATTTCTGACGAAGCCACTTTTCCAAAGATAAATCAAAATGCAAATGGTCAACTTTCAAGAATAAGGAAGGTATTTGATACAATTAAGTTGCAAAACAAAAGTTATTCAAGTTTAAAGATTTACCTGATATAGAGGGTCTAAGTTTGACCATCCAATATGACGATCCCAGAGCTTAAACGCATCTCCAACTTCTTTGAAGCACTCGATGGATTCATATATTCCAATCTCTCCAAATTTGAAGGCACACTCGTCCACAGAAGAAAACTTCAAATTCTTGCAGGGTTTGCCCACATTATGCGGTATTGCAGACATCAATGCCATGGGCCCCAAAAATAGCTTTGGAATCTCAAATCCAAGACTTATTGCCAATAGGAGTGATAAGGACACGGAAAAATCCTGTAATTTGGGTTCAAAACCTCTCCCGGTTAGCAGCCAATTCAAAGCTGTCAAGTCATTTTTGGATCCCGATTCCAACTTATTTGAAACTAATTTTTGCTAAAAAGAAGTTTTAAAAGCACATGATTATGAGGTCAACACTCATTTGTAAAACACCTTACTTACTTCATAAAATATCGATTCGAGGGATTGAAATTGCAGAAATAATACCATTTTGGCCAATTTGGCCAGATCGTGGTCTTGACTCAATGCTGTCAAGGAGAACAAAGACTGAAATATCTTGGCATCGAGTTGTTTGAAGCCAATGGTCCTTTTTCTATCGAGATATGCCCATAAGCGATGCCTGGAATGAATTCAATTTTCTATACAAATGTAATATTGTAACGGATATTTGTTGAAAAACCTTGAGTTTTGAAGAAGAGTCAGAGAGGTTTCGTTGACTCCCTCAAAAACAATATCCCTTTTGTTTTGATCCATGCTGAAGAATTCGCCAATCAAATATGAGGATGTCAACCAAACCAATTGGTTTGCTTCTTGGATGTGATCTAAAAATCGCATTTTATTTCCTATGCGAATTTGAAATCTGCCGCCATTATCAAACCAGTATGGTAGAGCGGTCAGGGATGCCAAAATGTCCTTCTGAAGTTGGCCACTCACTTGGTTGGCGTAACGTAGTAACCAAACGTAGGGAATTATATTCTCCTCGTTGATCACCAGAGCCTAATAAAAAATGATAATTAAAATGACAAAGTCAAAACGATCAAAGTCATTAGTAGAAGATATAGGCTATGAAAGCAATCTATGAATTAAAGCTATATGATCAGGCTAAAACTCATATTTTGATGGTAAATATTTGCTTTCAAAGTGGGCCAAGTTTTTCTCAAAATGACGAATGTTTCATTAAATAGACTAAAAAGTTTTACATTTTTCTACTTTTCCACTTTACTATGAAATAGAGTTACATAAAGGTTTCACTATCACTAATCGTAAGTGCTGGGTTCTAGTTTCATCTTCAACGAATACTCAAACAAGAACAAATGGATTTGAACTATTGATCAAGCAAATGAGCTCACATTTCAAGATTTCTTACTCTAAATAAAACTTACTTTGAGACCTTCGACACCATTTTCAGAGAAAAAAACGTTAACTTACTTGGTTTAAAAAATTGGCCTCACAAAAACTCTTTCTTCCGTGGGACAGTTTTAAGATACCAATCCAGAGGTTGCAAAAATTCTCCTGACCCAAAACTGTGGCATCCATGAACTCGAGCCTACGCGTGAAGGTCAAAAATTCATGGGTTATATTAGTGTCCGTTGGGTTCGTCGTAAGTGGATGAGACTGAGACACCAAAAGGCACAGAATAAATATGGGAGGAACAAATGCACGTCGATCCATGATCCTAGACCTAAAGACACTGTTTGATTGCTACCAAGTCCTCTTGTTCCGCCTCGTTTATTCACTATCAAAAATGGTTCTTAATTTGTGTAATTCAATTTCTAGAATTTTGATAAAAAATTCTAGTACCACGTTAAAAAACTAATTTAGGAACCTTCGAAATTTGATAAATATGTCGTCGGGGAAAAGAAATGGAAAATTGATAACCATTTACTCTTTGAATGTGTAACAAACAAACTTTGTGTCGAACATCCTGGATTTTAAGAGGAGTTTTGATTTTAAGACAATATTTGACTTAACAAAAACGAGAGCAAAGTCAATTTTCAATTTACAAACTCATTTCTTAAATATCAATAAAGGAGAAAGTAAAATTATTTTGAAGAAGAAAATGTGTTTATTTTCTAAAAGTAAACTGTTTTTGGTTGTCAGTTTGAGGCATAAGAGGAGAAAGTTGAGTTTTCTTTTTTGTCAGTGGTTCCTTAATGAGGGAAACTTTGAGGTGCCCCTCCCTAAGATCTGTCAATAAAGCCATAGATGGAAGATTTGTCAAAAGCTCATTCATATCAAGGGAACACGCGATCCAATGTTCCTCAATGCCTTTCTAAAACAAGGTCATTTTCATTTGATATTACAGATGCAAAAAGAGTGGTTGGCCACTTTGTGGGCCTCAATGTGAGGCCAAAGTGGCTCATAACCCAGAGGTGGTCATACCAAGTCAAACTGGTAATTAGCTAAAAACAAGATAATTTGTCGAAAAACTCATAAATATTTTTGATACTAGAGGGCCTTTTCGAAATCGACTCTTATGACGAACCGTGTTATCTCTACGAATGCATCACTCCGTTAAGAGCGTTATTGTTGCAAAAGACGGCTCCGAAAAAGTTTCAAAGAGTAAGTGTGAACTAGCTCTCTATGAGCAATCAGTAAAGTACATTATTCATCCTCTTTCAATTAGGTTATGAGCTTGGAGTCTCATTTGGAGAGCCGAAAAGGAACCGAAACTTGGCAAGCATGTCAAGAGCGTGTGATTGATGTTATGAAAAAGACGCTAGGTGAGTATTATAATTTTAAATACATTTTATCCTTCTCATGATTAACGCCCAAAAGCTTAAACGAATTAAATCAGTTGCACTACAAATGGCATTTCAAAGACCAAACAACTGCAAATCGACAAAGTTAACCAGGACAGACGTATTGAACCATTAAAAGACGAATTAGAACAATAAAAAAAGTATGTTAGAGCCTCGGGATGTGTGCCACCGGAATTTTGCATCGACATCGACTCTGACACCGACTCCGACACCGGTGTCGAAGTTTCCCGTTGACACCGGCATTGAATCCAATAAAGACACCGGCATCAACCTTTCAAATTATCATTCCTCCTCTCCACAAATATCCAAGGTTGTTAAAAAAGTATGGAGGAGTTCAATGCAAGCTTAAAGTTTGCGTTTCGGCCTTCATTACAACTCCTTAACCCGATATAGGATAAAATCACATTGGATTTAACTCTGCACACAAATATGCACAAAATTGTTTTCGGAGGGATTTTGAGCTGGAAGGGTGCCTGATAAATCATTAGAATTGTAGAATAAAAATACGATAAAACTGAACAGAAAAATACGACAGGTAAAAGACAAAAAATGATTATAACATAACCAATATAAACGATAAAAAAACACCGCAAGAATAATTAGATCAATCATTAGACTTTTAAATACAACGAGTTAGACCAACAAAAAGGCTTATCAGACCAGGAAAAAGGTCAACAAAACCAATTAAAAACGAGTACGAGCAAAACCTTTTGGAGGCAAAAATGAACAGAAGAGCAAACTCAGCAAAAAAGTAAACATTAAACACTCAACAAACAAATATGACTGGATTCAATTCAGACAAAACCGACAAAAGTTACCAAATTGAACCCAAATTTAGAAGATAAAAAAATCCATTAATCTTGCATTCAAAAGCCTTTTTGGGGTTTCCAAAAAAAATCATGTTTTTATTCTGTTGCTGAAACAGAAGTGTTTTATTCCCTATTTCATCAGTCCCTTTAAAATTGTTGAAATCACCTTCAAGAAATAGCTCTCAGGTCGGTTGTTAAGGTACTTTTGGAGTATAGTAGAAGCATAACTTGAAGCATAGAAGAAACACAAAAGAAGCATATGAGATGGAGTAGAAATAGCCATGCTCGATCAAGGTCTACTACATAAGCTGCGTTACTCAATCGCAGCTTTTGTAACGAAACTTGATCGAGCATGGTTATTTCTACTTCGCCTCATATGCCTCTTTTATGCTTCCAGATATGCTTCTACCATGCTTCAAAACTACCTCAACAACCGACCTCTTATCAAGCAAAATGAGCTTCAATAAGCTTGATTGGTATTCTTACTCTCATGAAAAGGAACCTTTCCTTATTGGCTTGAAGGCTGAGAAAAACGTTATAAGTAAATGTGAACTCTGCTTCACTCTTAAGCTAGAATTACACTTACTTCTCAATCACAGGGGTGATGGTGTTTGAGGTTCTTTATCCCCAATTCGACTTCAAAGATGAGAGGATCCAACAGATTGTGGGAATCTTTGAGACCAACTCTATCGAGGTCCGTTTGGGCCAAACCGAGGTTCACGGCCTCTACGAAATGGGCTCCATGATGGAACACAATTGTGTTCCCAATACCAACATGAGCTTTGACGAGAAGTTCAACGTTAGTTCTTCACTATAATGATCTTATTAGCAAGTTTGATTGATTAATGATTTTTACAGCTCACGGCAACGGCTGGAAGAGATATTGAGAAGGGCGAGCACTTGGCCATTATGTACACTCATTGTCTCTGGGGAACATGGGCACGAAGAGACCATCTTTTCAACTATAAGAAATTCTGGTGCATGTGCAAACGCTGCTCTGATCCTTCTGAACTTGGTACGTTTTAAGTTTCCAACCTTATTTCTAGGGCTCGGAAATTGTTGGAAAATGTAATTACCTCCAAACTTGCAGCTACTGGTGTTTTTTTCTGTGGTAGAACAAGAAGCGAACGTGTTAACAGATTTTTTTTTTGTCATTTTCTTTATTTAGGCACCGAGTTCTCGACTATTTTGCGAAATGGTAAAATGTTGCGACCCAAGAACCCTTTGGAACCAGACACCCCTTGGGTTTCTTCTGATGGAACCGAGCAAGTAATGAGCATTGACGTTCAAAATGAAATGACCCGAATAGGCGCTGAATTGTCCATTCTTCAAATCAGTAAGTCCTTGCAGGTCCCATCTTGACTTAAATTAATCGAATAGCTCAAGTCTACTAAAATCAAGTAATTTTACTAGACTACGAGTATTCTCAAAGTATGTTCGCCCAATTTAAATGTCAGATGTTGAACACAGTACGACAAGCCCTTGACCTTATAAGAGCTCATTCTCATCTAAATAATAGTTATTTTTTTCTATATCGAACAATCAAACAAATTTACCTTTCCATGAGTTAATATCAAGACCATGACGAATTGATGTTTCAATTTTCAACTTAATCGAATATCTGAGTCAAAAGTTATGCTCTTTCAAAGCTCAGTGCATAATCCAGCACAACGTGAATGAGCTAGCCCTATTCAGTAACTGTTTAACCACAAAAGGGAGAGCTCATTCATTTTATGCTCTCTTCAACACATCAGTTTGAGAGAAGGCATAACTTTTCACCCCGGCTTTCGATTGAGCTGAAAACTGAAAACAGCCTGACCTTCATTTTCCGAACTTTTTAATTGATTTATTTCTTCTAAACAATTACTATTCTAACGTGTAGCCACGTCGTCCATAAAATTCACTGGGTTTTATTTTTAAGTACCGAACCGACATGTTTTTGTAAACACGAGCTACTTTCGACCTAATTTCAAGTGTATTTGTAACTTATTTCTTTGAAATGCACACAATTTTCAGAGGGCACCGTTCCCGATTTACGCGAGTTTCTCGAAAAATACTCGAAGGAATTGCATTCTTGGCATTACCATATGGTGTCTGCCAAGCACAATTTGCTTCAAATGCTTGGTCGGGTGGAAGGATTCGTGATCCAGGATATGCCTATGGAAGATGTGAGTATATTTGTGTCCATTACATGAAAACTATTTTAAAATCCTTGTTTCAGTTGAAGGAGAAAGAACACTTATGCCGAGAAGTGATCGAGTTGTGCAAGAAACTAGATCCCTCCGTGTGTCGTCTACAAATCTATTTGGGCGTTGCCTTGTATGAGCTCCACTTTCCACTCCTTCAATACGGAAAGCGAGCTTGGGAAAGTGGTGACATGTCCACTGAAGAGTTCAGGTATTGCATGTGCATTGTTTTGGGGCCATTCATAGTACCATACTCGAGGTCCCATAGTTTTGTGGTCGTTACTTTGTGGACCCTTATACTCATAGGCTTTTTTTTGCTTAGTGGGGCACAAATTACATAAAGTTTTATTTGAGCGTAAAGTTGTTGTTGACCTCTGATTTAAAGCTTCTTTTGGAGTTATCGTTTTGATTATGTTGAGGTTAGCAAGTTTTTAAGTTTATTGCTTTGTGTGAAACCGGTTATTACGAACTGGTATTCCGATTATTTTGCGCTTGTCCGTAGATCAATAGAAATATGAGTTTTTTAGCATCAGACTTGCGCCAATGAAGGAGTTTTATGGAAGCTTAAAAATCCGCCTTTAGATAGAGGCAAAACTAGGGCAAAGTTTCTGAAAGTTAGAGTTAAACTCATCTGGATCTTGTTGCCAGAATTACAACTACTTAAAGTGAATTTCTCTTCATAACTCGAGTCTATTAAAGGTCAGGTACGATACTGTTGTTTCACTTTTTCTAATCGATGACAACTATGGGTTAAATATCTTCAACAAAAAATTTGCCAATTGTCATTTCAGCAATATACCTTTTAACATCTTTTTCTTCTAGGAAATCCCTAATGGAGCCTCGCGATCTCCTGATTGAAACTGTTTCTGTTCTGAGGGACGAGACTAATTTGAAATTACCCGAGGGCCAACTTCGAAAGCAAGTAATTGAAACTCTGACTCAATTGGAGGGTTTCATGAAAACTGTGGGTTGCGAGTTTTGAGGATTAATCGGTTTTTTTTCTCGGTTTCACACCGATAACCTCGTGGGACTTTGTTGTGTCTGTTTCAAGGGTTTTGACAAATAAAAACTCGGTTATGATTGAATACATATTTTTTCTTCACCTTAGCACAAATTGGTCCGAGAAGGTTGGGATCTTACCCAATTGCTCTGTCTCATACAAAGGGAAGTTTTTCTCGAGGCGTCCAGCTTGAACCTAAGTCAAAGAAAATTAGGCTTGGTATGTTCTGACTGATTTTTAGTCTCAGGCGTTTGCAAGGACACGGACGACTCATCCATGGTCACGATTGACTTGAGCAACGACTTCACATTCATATCCCCGTTGTTTTTGAAAGAGGCACTGAGAGCCGCTCGGCCTGATTTTTGCTCTTCAGTCAGCAGACGCGGGACCCATCTGGTAGACTTCTTCACGAGGCCTAAATCCTCACGGATGACGTTGAAAATTGTGCCAAGAGACACGTCGAAGTCCGTGGCCAAAGCGTCCAATCTGACACGACGATCCTCGTCGATGCGGCAACGCACAGCATCTATGAAACCTGGCGTCCTGATTGTCTTTTTGGCCGTAAAGCGCCGCCGATCATTGGCATTTTGACCGGCCTGGACCTTCTTAAAAATTTCGCGTATTTTTTTAGTTTATTTAAAAGGTTTTAGGTATATAACTTTTAATCTAGACCTGACTTTGAGAAACTCAGTAAAACAAAGTTGTTCCCCTTGGTTTCCTGAGTTTGAAACATACGTCGTAGTGTTTGGGAATTTCCATTGAAACTTGGTAGGTTTTTTTCCGGTACCGTGCACAAGCAGCTGTTCATAAATATTGGGCTCAATGTCTTTTCCTCATAGAGGTCTAGAGTAATGATAATAGGGCTGCCATTTTCAATGCAGGCAGCAAGGGCAATTTTGCGTAAGCAAATAAATGACATTTGCCCAATCATCATTGAAACTGGTGTTAAGAATGTCTTAAGGACTGTGTTCAAGGTTTGCAATGCTGCCATTTTTACTTGGAAGTTAAAATATTTTGCTATTCAAAAAGTCTGATCGTGTATAACCTTCCTGACCCATAATTTATAAACAACGACCAATATGGAAACACTGCCAAAAA
>CM021315.1:9080138-9094375 GCA_010645155.1 Tigriopus japonicus | reverse complement strand
ATATGCTCGTCAAACTTTCCATCATCTTGGACAACAACTCCCAAATCCCTCATGGACGAGACCTGCTCAATATCACAACCTCCATTGTCTTTGAGCGGAACATCTAATTTTGACGCCCCATACGTCATTGTGCGGAATTTCATCCCGTTCAATGCCATATTACTCTCGCCAACCCAAGAGTAGATTTTCTCCAAGTCCTCAACTAAATATTTTGGGTCCTGACCATTCCTTCCACAAACTAATTTTGTGTCATCAGCATATGAAAAAATACTGGCTTTTGTTCTAAACTTCTGGAGAGGAGCAATAAAGAGAATAAACAAGAGCGGACCTAAAATTGAACCTTGTGGAACACCTGACTTGACATCATACATGCCGCTAAAAGATCCTTCAACTTTAACTATCTGCTTCCTTTCGCTCATAAAACTATCAATCCAAGTCAGGACCTTACCCTGGACCCCAAACTCTTTGAGTTGATCGAGCAAAAGAGCATGATCTACCTTATCAAAGGCCTTGGCAAAGTCAAGATAGACTACATCAACTGACTCATGACTTTCGAGCCCTTCAATGATTTGCTCAATATGATCAACCAATTGGGTTACTGTACTAAAATGAGCTCGAAACCCATGCTGTCCAGAAGGAATTAAATCATGGACATCCAAGTTATTGACAAGCTTGGACTTCATAATCTTCTCAAAAACCTTTGCAATGCTGGAGGTCAGAGAAATGGGCCTATAATTACTAGGGAGTGACTTATCTCCGCCCTTAAAAATTGGAACGACATGAGCTACTTTTAGAGAAGAGGGAAACTTGCCCTGATCTAAGATGCAACGCATCAAGTGGGAGAAGACAGGAGCAAGAATCTGTGAGCATTTCATCAGAAACTGAGATGTCACACCATCAGGTCCAGGAGAACTCGAGAGCTTTAAGCTCTTGATGGCCTCAAAAGCATCTTGATCTGTGACTACCAGATCCTCCAGGCGATTATCCTGACTATCAATGCCAGTCTCATCAACAGTGTTTCTACAGTCATGGCCTGCTCTGCCTACCCTTTTTGGAATTGAAAATACACTTGAGAACTGATCTCCAAGCATATTGGCCATAACCTCACTATCATTGACGGTTTTACGGTCGACCTCAAAAGGTCCTACAGGATGCTTCATTTTTCTCTTTGTATTTGCAAACGAGAAAAACGCCTTTGGATTAGTCTTAACCTCCTGGACAACTCTACTTTCCTTTTCCATCTGATCAGAATCAATGGAGGCCCTAATCTTAGTTGAACCACGGTCAAATGTAAAAAGGAAATATTGTTATGTGCCCACTCCATATTTTGTAAAATTCTGTAAAACTTAATAAATGTGGAATTTTGGTTTTCTTAAAACATCAATTTCTCCCAAAAGTAAGGACACGCATAAATGTCCTTCAATTTTACATTAAAAAACTAACTTGGTGCATTCCCAATTGCTGACACACATTTTCTAAATATTTATTTTTTATATATTTCAAGTAATTGTGCATATTATTTAGACATATAACGTTAAAAAACAAGACATATTTTAACACGATTTCATGAGATTGGAAAAGTATTTGGCTGCAACTTGAGATATTTTATATGTAACTGAAGCGTTTTTCTGCTATGCGAGTCAAAAATGGACTACCAAAACTCAAGTAACAAAGCTACTAACTATTTCAAAAGATACCTTTTTGAGTTATAGATGTGTGTTGACTTGGTTATTATGTGTGTGACTTTTTATTTTGCGAAGCTTTGAAAAATGCGACAAATCAATAACTCAGTTTCCCTTGATTTCCGAAACATATCAATGCAAACTTGATGAACATTTTTAAGTATCGAGGGAACTTGATAAGATGACGCACTCTTCAAAAAAGAAAAAAAGAAAAAAACATTTTTCCTATGCCTAACAATTCAAATCATTTCAGTAAGTGACCCAATTCACGTAGCCGTTAGTTTAAATGAAGACCCAAAACATCAGAATGAGCCAGACGAAAATATTGGCCATCGTTACCTTGAGACGGACGACCAATACGTTTGCATGGAAACTCCTCCCGAAGACGTGCCAATTTATGATAAATTGGACGAAAACATGATAAAGGCAATGTTCCCTGAAGTAGACTGGGTGCTCCAGGGCCTTTATCGATTAACTGAGGAAGAAAAAACAGCAAATTTGGCGAAGGACTTAGCAAATATCAACGAACAAAACACTGCATACAAAGAGAAGAAGTCATCGTTTTTCAGTGGTCCAACGCCTTATTCGATTTTAGGGCGCCCAGCTGAAGGTACCAATAATTAATCGAGGGAAGACGAGTTACCCGTGATCTGCGGTGGCAGTACTCAAGGAGTTAAGGCTTACAAGGATGGTAGTCGACTCAAGTGATTGTGATGTCCAAATGTGATGTTCTCGAACGTGAGAAAATTTAGGTTTTCAAAATTGCAATGACTTTAGACAAGCAGACATTTGTCTTTTATCGTCTAATAAGGACTTTTTATTAGTGTTTTTTCGTCTTATCGGGCAATTTAATTCGTCTTTTTCGTCTGATTTGATTCGTCTTTTTCGTCTGATTGGGCAATTTGATTCGTCTTTTGACAGTTTTATACAGCAAAACGTCCTGTCTCTAATCATCTCGCATACTCGGTTATCCCATAGAGTTCTATAGAGTGGCTTTACCAGGGCAGGCCGGCGGTAAAATTTCTTAAGAGGCAAAAAGGGCGATTCTGCATCAGCGACTAGTTTAAACTTGCCCAAAGAAGTCTTACGCACCGACGTTTGTAATTCGATCTTCGACTTGCATAGGGTTACCCTTTGGAAATATTCGCTTCTTCATGCAACTTTTTGGCAACTTCGTAGTCCGGTATCAGCTGCAAACAAGGCAGACTAAATGACGACAATGGCCCCTCTATCCTTCTCTAAGGGTTATCCCAGCTAATATATATGTGCTTGTAAGGGTCCGGAAAAATATTCGTCAAAAAGTTAAAAAGTTTTTAAAATACATGTTCTTATAAAGACCAAAATCTTTAAGGCGCAGTTCCCCGTCACATTTTATATCGCAGATTGAGACACGCTTCCAAGTCACAGATACAATTTTTCCATTGGCATGTAAGCGGCTCTCCGCAAGAGGTTGCAAAATTGTACATCTGTGATGTCGCAATTGGCCTCAAACTGCGATATAAAGCGTTTGTTTCGTTTAGCTGCACCTTCACTCATGGCCATCTTTGCTTTTTAGGTTCGATTAGCAGGAAAAAGGTTGTAAAAGTGGGCAAGGAACAAATCAGCCAAGATTTGTGCTATGGAAAATCAAACATGTCCACTGATTATTTGAAAAAGATCTTGGAAGAAGGTCCCCCTCCACTTGAATTTCATACACCAAAAACCAAGTTGACCGATGTAAAAAACCAAGGGGTCTGTAATGCATGTGGATTTTTTGCTCAAATCGCCGCAATTGAGACGGGCATCTTAATCCAAAATTCAACTCTGATCAACTCAAAAGTTGATTTGTCTGAGCAGGCACTTTTGGATTGCTTTGTTGAAAAGTAAGAAGCTTTCTGTTTCGTAATCCCTAAATATTTTGTTTGAGCAAGAAGCACTGAAATTTCTGGAATTTGTGACTAGAAATTTGAATTCTGATTTCCATTAAGATCAAACCAATTGCGTTCTTCTGCATGTGAGACTTTGATTGGATTGAGTAAACAACGCTTTTCAGTTTTCCACCATTTTTAGCCTTCAAATACCGGAACGAACAGTTTTATTATCTCAATACAATGTACGAGTACTACTGAGAGCATAGGCTAACTGAGCTTGAACTTTTGTTGTAAAACAATTGCCAAATGAAGATCAACCATGTACCCCTGAAATGGAGTACAGATCAATTCGGCCGATCGCTTTTTTGTTTATTCACAGGAGGGTCCAAAACTATCCCCTTTCATTTTGTTGGACTCCCGCGGCTTTCTTGATTTGAAAACTCGTTCTTTCTGCTCAATGAGGCAGCCTACTCACGGGCTGCCACTCAATCTCAATCAGTCAGCATTCTTCTTTTCCTACAAGCACTAGCCAAGAACCACTGAATTTCTCTGGACTGGGAGGCTGACGAAGGAATCACGATTTTCTGTACACGGTGTTTTTTTGAGCGTAAGAAGTCATTTTCAAATTCTAGGAACTTTAGAGACCACTTTTGAAATGTGAACGCAATGCAGAACATTTATTTGAATTCGGTTAAATAGGTCACGGGCAAAAACTCTATAATGTTACTTGAAACACACTTAAAAACAAATATTTGAAAAATTACTTTGACCAAAGTCTTAGATGTTCTAAGAGCAGTGTTGTTCTAAAATATTTCGGAAATCTATTTCGCGGATGTTTTTTCAACGGCTTTTTCGTTCAGCATTCTCGAAGGGCCAAACGGGAGGGTCGTTACATGAATTTAGACAAACGGCTAAGTAGAATTTGACAATATTTGAGGTAAATTCACATACAACGTTATTTGAGAATCGAGTGGAAGAAAATGTTCAGAAAAATGTGTTAGCATGTTTTAAGTGACCTTACATCGTGTTTTTGCCCGTGACCTAATTTAAAAAAAAAATAGATTTAGATGTGGTATTGCAATCACACCTCAAAACTGGTCTGAAAAGTTTTTGGAATTTGAAAATGACTTCTAACGCTCAAAAAAACACCCTGCACGCTTATGACTAGGGCACGGAAAAAAATGTTTGGAAAAAAGCGACAAAATATCCAACATATATTTTCTTCAAAAGCCCAGATATTTGGAAAAAAGCCGTATATTTAAGAACTTTTTTTGACAAGACCATTTTTTGGTATTTTTGTCTGTGTGCACCGATTTTCCAAATTTGTTTCTGGTGACAATGATGCATTTGGCCGTTTTTGGGGGCAAACTTGACATGTAATTGATTTAAAAAATACAATTTTCAATTTGCCTCAATAAATGGCGCGTTTTTTTTCGTATATGACAGTAGTTTTGATTGTGAATGTCTAATCTTAGTGCAAATGCCATTTTGTAGTGATTTTTGTCCTCTGGGTTCACTTCTGAGTGAACCCAGATTTCTGAGATCTAAGATTTCTGAGATCTATTTTTTCCTTGAAATAGCGAAATCATTTTAAAAATCGAGGAAGGGTGGAGAAATATTTTAAAAATATTTTATATTTTATAAAATTTATTTCGGGGCCTACTTATGACCTTTGCTTTTGCCGTGGTCCTTTTCAGTGCCTTCTGGTAAATATATTTCTGCCACGATTATTGCATGTATGGTGTTTCTTGTTTCTTAATAGCTAATTAGAAAGTGCACTTTTTACAACGCCATTGGTAGTGTACAAGATAAGCCTGAATTTAGGGCAAATTTTCATAAAAGAGGTGGTAAAGATGCAGGCCCTCGAGTCTATAACGTGGGAGATACAGTGTGTATGTCCACCGAAGGACAAAGGAAAAGGAAAACGAAGGATGTAAGGACACCGTAGACCATGATATACTCTTAGCAAAATTAGAAAAATATGGCTTTAGTCCAAACGTATTGAGATGGTTTAGTTCATACTTAAAAGATAGGAGTCAGAGAGTGGACATAGATGGTTGCTTGTCGGATGAAGTTTTTACATCATGCGGTGTTCCTCAGGGAAGTATTCTCGGGCCTTTATTGTTTTTAATATACATCAATGATCTTCCAAATGCAACAGCTTTTAAAGTCACAATGTTTGCCGATGATACGACACTCCAACACTTTGGTACGAATTTAAAGACTCTTGAATATGAGACGAACCTATGGTTGGGGATCGTATCTGTGTGGTTTCAAGCTAACAAACTTACTTTAAATCTAGATAAAACCAAATACATGTTTTTTAGCCCTAATAACAACATTTTCAACTTTGACATCTCAGTAAATAAGCAAAAAATAGAACAAGTTGGGTGGAACTATTCTGAAAAGTCGGTTAAGTTTCTAGGACTTCATATCGATGACAAATTAAATTGGAAATTTCACACTTCAGAGCTAAACAAAACACTACGAAGAAGTCTTTTTACCTTATTTCTGGCCAAATCAACACTATCCACACAAATTAGGCAGCTTCTATACGACGCTCTTTTAAAATCACGACTAGAATATGGAATCGAATACTTTGGCAAAACATCTTCCTTAAAGCCTCTAATTACGGTACAAAAGAGTGCAATTCGATGGATTGTTGAAGCGAAAAGAACGGAGCATACAAGTAAAATTTTTAGGCGATTGAACACACTAAAAATAAATGATTTGGTTGTGGTGAAGCAACTGAAATTCATGCTTCTTTCTGCAAGGGGTGAAATCCCACCAATTATAAACCCTCTTTCTAAAACAGTTCATAGAAGTGGAGAAGTTTACTTTAACTTGCCATTCTACCGCCTCAGATGGTATCAAAACCTACCACACTACAGTTTTGCAAGGACCTGGAACGAATTTAGTTTGAAGAAAGATCTAAAAGTCAATGCCAATAAAGACTCGATAAAGCAATGGATCAAAGGTTTAACTAATGCCATAACGGTCTCATACTCCGTCACGTGCAATATCCAAAACTGCTTTTCATGCACTCATCATCATCCGCACTCAACCTGAAGCCGAATCGGCAAATGCGCTTTACCATCGACTGAACTTATTGGGACAAACCTTTCCCGACTATCCGAAACCCGAAATTCTTAGCTGAACGTCATAAATGATATAAAAATGAATCTGTGCATTTCGAATCAACCCCTCCCTTCTCACCCTCTTGAAAACAAGCCTTATGGCTTAAGAGGAAATTGGGCCCGCCTTGCTTTCATCTCTTTCCTCTATTTCTCTTACTACTTTATATTAGTTTATTGTAAAAACCATTTCTGTCATGTCTTTTATCATTTTTACTAACAATTTATAAGCATGGACCCAAATACATACATACATACATACATACTTGTTGAGTTTTGGACTCTCTACGTATTGGGGAAAACTAGGTGTGGTGTACTCTCTTTCAAGGGTACATACATGGACTTACTCGTTGTTTGTCAGTAGGATTTGCACTCAGATTTGCGGGAGCATATATTTTGACTCTGAAAGTTGCTTACAACTTTGTACGAGCTTTATCTATGAGGCATGCAGGGGGAGGTTTGAGTGATCTCTTCAAAAATCTTATCGCGGGCGGATGAAAGAAGAGAAAAGGCTTGTTTGGCAACAGTGGGTGGCTCGTGAGAATTTGGGCAGTTTAAGGGTTTTCGCTATTTACAGACCGCCCTTGCGAATTAGATGCCATGAAAAATGTCGAATTGCAAGTTTGAACACCTTTGGTTAGGATTTTGGAAAAAAATGCACACTTTATTTGCTTGTTCTTGCACGAGAAAATTCTCAACAAAAGGCCACTTTTTTGGGTAAGTACAAGTGTAACTGATGATATAAGCACTGATTTGTATTGTAAAGCTCCAAAACCATCATGGTATCAAACAAAATGCCGTTTTTTGTACGTGTTTCTCTTCAATATCAAAGGTCTTTTTTAAGTGCTTGCCATTTTTTAATCAATAGAATAATTTTGCAAATTCTTACAAAACCGAGAGTCAAAATGTCCAAACTGGCAATTCGACATTTTTTTTAGCATCTAAGTCATAAGGGCGGTCTGTAAAACGCGAAAACCCTTGCACTGACCAAAATCTTACATTGACGAACAAGCCTTTTCTCTTTTTTCATCCGCCCGCGATAAGATTTTTGAAGAGATCACTTAAACCTCCCCCTGCATGCCTCATAGATAAAGCTCGTACAAAGTTGTAAGCAACTTTTGTCCACTTTAGTCGAATTTTCCCTTTTTTCTCAACAAACATCAACTTTTGGCATTTTTTGTCTCTACGACTCAACTTCTGCAATAAATTGTTCAAATATATGTTTTTGACAACTCTTTTGGTCCAATTTTGCCGGCACTTTTCAAAGAATTGATATTTCTTGTCCAATATAAGAATAATTTGATGAAAGGAAAATTGGTTTGTTTAGGAAGCCAGAGGTCTAAGAAAAGACAAGATTACAAACATTTGCCCTGAATTGAGACGTCTAGTCTACATGGTTGGCCAAAGTATGTTCTTTTTTATTCAAAAAGACAGTTTTTAGAACACAAAATAGCAACTTTTTGGCAACTGTAATCAAAATAAGTTCAACTTTGAATAAAAATATTGCACCTTTTGACCAAAAAAGGAGCAACTTCTTATGCGCCCTGTAAATCAATTTGCTCTACTTGGAATTAAAACGCCAGCTTCTCAGTTCAGATATATTCAATGGTTCTTGGTTTAAGATAATCCAACTTTTGTGCTTTAGGGATGGTGATGATGGTTGCGGCGGAGTAAGAAAACTTTCGGCGATCATGGAATACATCATTAATGAGCGCAACGGAAGTCTGCCATCAGAATGCCAATATCCCTACAAACAGAAACAGAACAAATATGAGTGTCCTCCAGTGACGGAAAACTGCATTACCGGCATTCAAGTAACGATGATTTTTAAAGAGTTCATTACTACAGCCTCCTTCAGGTCTAATTATCTCAGTCCTCAAAGGTCACTGACTACTATTGTTTTGAACACGTCGGTCAAGAGGGCCTGATGGCGTTGGTGGCCACACATGGGGCTGTTGTGGTGGCCATTGCAGCTGATAAACTTCATAAAAAATATAAAGGAGGCATCTTTGACGAGTGCAGGTGAATAATACATATACGAGACCAAAATGGACCTTTACATGCAGAATTATTTTTTGAGAGTACAGTGGAAAGAAAGATATTTGGTAAAAGAAGATCTGTTGAGAATTGGCCTCTACTGTATATAAAAAAGAGGTGATGCCAGACATTATTGATATTGAGTCATCCTTGCAAAACCTTGTCATATTTTAAGGGAATAAGTTGAAAATCCACTTATCCGTAACCAATTGATAGAAAAACCATGACAGTCCGTGCATGAATTGTGTGGATTGGATTGAACTGGATGTGTTTTAGGCGGAACAATCCTTCCTAAGGGTGGAAAATTTTGAAAACGCATTCTTTCAGTTGAAAAGGCATTTTTCAGTTGAAAAGGCATTTTTTCAGTTGAAAAGGCATCTTTCAGTTGAAAAGGCATTTTTTCAGTTGAAAAGGCATTTTTTCAGTTGAAAAGGCATTTTTTCAGTTGAAAAGGCATTTTTCAGTTGAAAAGGTATTCTATCAGTTGGAAAATGCCGTGGCATGTTTTTTAACATCTGGAAGTGGTGGCTAAAAGACAGTTTTTGTGCTACATATTGGCAAACGCATGAAGGAGTCGTCTCATTTTTTCTCTCGATTTGCCTCTTTTTGGTCTTTGCTTCTTGTATCTTTTTGTTATTGTTTTTGCTGGTGTTGTAGCGAGAGAAAAAGTATTTTTCCCCTTAGTTTCAGTCATTAAAAATTATTTATTTCAACAACTTTTAAGCCCCCAAAGAGTTTGTTCCGCCCAAAATAGACAAAATGGTCTACAGATAACACGTTGAAAAGAACTAGGATTAAAAATCTTTGCTTAAAACTTGAAAAAAATCATTTTTCGTCTGTTTTTTAAGATTTTCAACTTGTTTCTAACTTTTTCCACATTTTCTAAAAAGGCGGAAAGCACCTTTTTCGCGTTTTTTAGATTTCAAACATTATTTTTTGCACATTGAAATCCGACCTCAAAAAAGGTCGTCAATTATTTTCAAAATCAGGGTGGGAGAACGAGTCTGAAACATTTTGACCTCCAAAACTGAGAACAAAAAATTGCTAAATGAAAACACAGACGCAATGTATTTAGCCATATCTAAATCAAAAAACTTCTTTCTGTGCCATTTTCTTAAACCTTTTTCGCCCTCGTTTAATAACTTAAAAGTTCTCGCTCTAATTATTTAGTTATTTTTTAAGTGATAAAGGTGAAGTGAATCATGCCATAACCATTGTTGGGTATGGAGTATCCAATAAGAAAAAGTATTGGCGAGCCAAGAACTCCCTTGGAGAAAATTGGGGCGAAGATGGTTACTTCAGAGTTGAACGAGGAAACAATTGTATTAGAATTGAGGAAGTAAGCTATTCGAAAACATTCTTTGTCCCTTGGTCCTTTCAACAATTTTATTAATAAAACTTTGTTTTTACAGAGTGCTCTTGTACCCATTTTAACACGGACTAACAACACAGAGCAGTTAATAGATTGCACGAGCGCTTGTGAAACACGTGTGAGGATATCGTGCCCCATTCTTATTCTCATTCTCATTGTTCTCATCATGATCATCTTGATCATCTTAATCATAATGGCTTGCGTTTTTCTGCCTAAAAACTGTACAAAAAGAGGATACAACTCCTTGCGCAGACGGACTTCAAACGATCCGCATCCAAATTGATTCTTTTAATCCAGCCTGGAATAACCGGGATTTTCCTGCTCAGGAAGTATGAAACAACGGAAAAAATGCGAATCAGGTGGAACGATTTTATGCACTAGGTTTGGTGTTGGTCTATTCTATTCTTCCGGTTCATTTCCAATACCAGTTCACCGAATGTTTTACATTTACAACATTGTCTCTGCATAAAATCTTTCCACGATTTTTTCCAATTTTTTGCAAATAAAGTCTGTTGATATCTATTATTCTCCTCAAATTATCTTCATCAGGGCATGATTGATCAGCTTCATGTTTGGTCAATTAGACATGCACAAGGTTGCTCCAAGTGAGCGTTTTAAATCATTCCGCGGGCGGCAAAACAAGGCCGTTGGCTATGCTGAGTTGCTCAGCCCATTTTGGCGAATCGAAGTTTTTCCCATTTTGACGAGCAATTGATGATTCTAGGTCCTTGGAAACGATCGGTATTTCACTTAAGGATACCTTGGCTGGAATTGGGTCAATAATATGCAAAAAAATAATATTAGGGTGATTGATTTAAAAGCAAGTAAGCAGGCCTTGTGCTATTGCAAAAATAGGACTTAACATTGATCCAAACACTAATATCAAGATGCGGATTTATTCAGTGGGTTCCAAAGAATCATTTCAATATTTCAAAATACTTAACATATAGAGAAATGCAATATTTTTTAACGCTTCTTTCTGTTAAGATCTTATCTTGTCTGTATCATTTTCAAGCAAACAAATTGGGCATATTTTCAACCAAGTGAAAGCAGAGGGATCAAAACGTAAAATTAAGATCGTTTCCAGGGACCTAGAATCATCAAATGCACGTTAAAATGGGAAAAACTTGGATTCGCCAAAATGGGCTGAGCAGCTCAGCACAGCCAACGGCCCTGTTTTGCCGCCCGCGGAATGATTTAAAACGCTCACTTGAAGCAACCTTATACATGTCCTATTGAAGTGGGTGTTTTCTGAATCCTTCAGTAATGCAAAATATATATACGCGATACCATTTGCAGGTTTTTGCACACCTTGCCTGTTTTTTACGTCCTTGGAAAGAAACCAAGTTTCAAGAATTGAGTCACATCCATTGTTTAGCAATGTTTGTTCAAGCTTTTGCATCATTATTGAGTTCTTATCTTTCATGATTGCTCAAATTCTTTGAGATAAAGGGTGGAATCCTTCGGGTTCACCTTCATGATCATAATCACAACTTAGCTGACCAAGGACGTACGTAGGGTCGATGATATGCAGCACAGAAGATAATCTCAATTGCATACTGAGTTCTGATGCAAAACCTATGCGAAAATGATAAGTAACTATCAATGTTATCTTCCTTTAATGCATTGATTTTTGCATGAGAATGACGCAAAGCAAATATTGCATACTGATCATTAGTGTTATCGAAAACATTTCAGGATTAAAGGTCAAATGTTTCAACACGATTTAGTTAAACAACATCAAAATATTTCCGGTTGTACTCAAATCACACCCATATCTTTAGGAGATATACTTCGCTACATTTTCAATATTTTCATAAAACTGCATTTGCAATAACGTTCCATTAGATAAGAAATTGGCTCTTCTTGTCCTTTTTTCATATAGTTCCCAGGCACTGTTTTACTAGATACCCAAAAGTTATCAATGAAAATAGTTTTTAAGCAAGTAAGAAAAAACAACTAAGCAAATATATATGCTCCTCTCCAGAAGTTTAGAACAAAAGCCAGTATTTCTTCATATGCTGATGACTAGGGAGGGGCAGAAAGTGCAAATAATCTTACCCTTTTAGTTACCAAAAGTTGCAAAAAAATGTGCCCAAAAGTGCAAAACAAAGTGCAGAAAAATGTTGAAAGTGCAAATAAATGTCAAAAAAGAGCAAATAAATGTCGAAAAAAGAGCAAATAAATTTCAAAAAAGAGCAAACAACTTGCATTTGGACTTAAAACGTCATGGAGTACCCACGGCTCCTAATTGAGGAGGAGAAGTCATTTACAAGTTCTAAAGACATTTGAGACTAGTTTGAGGTGAAGAGACAATGCCGCACAAGTAATACAGTTCTATTAATTAGGTCACCAGCAAAAAGGATGTAAAGTCATGAAAAATGCTCTTGTCAACAATCTTCTGAATTTTTCATTCCTAAGGTTGGGTCATGGATGTACCTAAAATATTGTCGAAATATATTTAGCAATTGTTTTCTATGGCTTTACATCACTCCGTTTTCGTCCTTCAAGTTGTTCAAAAATTGACATTGAAAATTGAACAGAAAAATACCCACGTGTGCCTAACAATTGCATCAAAGAAAATAGTCATAAATGTGTTTTAAGCATGTTTTTAGTGACATTACTTCAACATTTGGCCCATGGCCTAATTACCAGAATTCAATTTCAAATGTGGCATTCATTGTCTCATCACACCAAAACTGTTCTCAAATACTTTTGGAACTTAAAAATAATATCTCCAAGTCAATTAAACAATGTGTACTGCTACATTGATGTATCCTTAGCTTGATGAGTTTGAGTTTATAACGGCCTTTTTTAAAAATGGCGATCTTTGTAGGCAGCAAACCTAATTCTGCAATCAATATTGTTTGCAGATCCTTCCATTACCATAACATGAGTTTCTTTAGGTTTGCTATTTGTTGGTTGCATGCAATGAGATTCTTTTGTCTAATCTTTAGTTTAGTAAACAGGATGTTATAGTTAAAGCCAAGATGGTGAATAAAGTGTGAGGTCTGCCTCTGAAATGCACATATTTCTTCAAGGTGCTAAGAATGGTTGATTGAAAATGCAAGCTTTTTCGACTAGTTCAAAATTTGATCTTGAAACTAAAAATTCTTTCAAAAGCCACTACATTTTCTTAACAATTTGTCAATTTTGGCCAAAAACGTAAATTAAAAGTGCAAATAAAGGTGAAAAGTGCAAAAGTGCAGAAAAAATGGGTTTATGTTACCAAAAATCTTTTTACACTATTTGCCCGTCCCTACTGATGACACAAAATTAGTTTGTGGAAGGAACGGTCAGGACTCAAAATGTTTAGTTGATGACTTGGAGAAAATCTACTCTTGGGTTGGCGAGAGTATTATGGCATTGAACGGGATGAAATTCCGCACAATGACGTATGGGGCGTCAAAATTAAATGTTCCGCTCAAAGACAATGGAGGTTGTGATATTGAGCAGGTATCGTCCATGAGGGATTTGGGAGTTGTCGTCCAAGATGATGGAAAGTTTGATGAGCATATCCAGTTGAAAGTGGGGAAGGCATTTCAAACATGGGGCTGGATCTATCGCACCTTCAAGTCCAGAGGTAGTATTACGATGCTAACTCTGTACAAGTCGATTGTTCAGCCGCATCTTGAATATGCCTCACCCATTTGGGCTCCAATGAGTTCGGCAGGTTTGCAAAAGGTCGAGCAGGTCCAAAGATGTTTTACTAAGAACATCACAGGAATGAGAGAGCTCTCGTATTGGGAGAGGCTCCAGAAGTTAGGGTTGTACAGTACTCATAGAAAGCATGAAGATATCTGATACTGTATGTTTTCAAGAGCATTCATGGGCTCTGTCCTAACCCAGGATTTGAGATCAGTTGTAGCGATCGTAGAGGTTTTATGTGCGCTCTGAGAGCACCTCCAAATCCTAAGGCATCAAGACTAGTTCGAACAATGAAGTGCTCCTCTCTTCTTTATCGGGCTCCTTCATTGTTCAATTTGTTGCCCATTTGCCTTCGTCGGGAATATGTAGGAGCTGATCCTCTAACAGCATTTAAGGCAGGATTGGACAAATCTTTAAATACTATTCCTGACCAACCCACTATTCAAGGGTTGTACAGTTCTGCCAACAGTAACTCATTGGTAGATCAAATTTCATATAAACGGTAATTTTATAA
>CM021315.1:9055748-9079339 GCA_010645155.1 Tigriopus japonicus | reverse complement strand
TTCCGAACTAAACACAGTAGTAGAAAATCCGCAACCAAAAAAAAAAATGCTGAATTGCTGACTTCTGCATGCTATTCGAAGCGTTCTGAAGTTGGCTTCAACTTGCTTTCTTGTGAAAATGGAATGTTCCTTCTTGCTAAAGAAGTTACGTTGCTACCACGATTTATCCCCTGTCCTTTTACCGCGGCCGATTTGGACAACAGATCATAAGAACAAGCAATTAAACGATGAAGCGGGCCAGCTACACGAATTCTACGCATTGACTTGTTTTGGTGTTTTTTTGACACACATTTTCATTAACAGGAGGGGTTTTTTGTTGACTACATCCGTGAGCTTGCTCTATCGGGTGATTTATAAAAAACATAACATTAAACCATGTCTGTAAATCGGGAATGGTTGGTCTCACAAAAAATAAACGCAAGAGAAGTTGGCCAAAAACTTTGAGAAAGTTTTCTATATCGAGATTGCGGAAAAATGGAAAATTTCTTGCATCACGAATTCTTATGTTGTAAAATTTTGGTCAGCGCGGGAAAGTTGCTTGTTTCGCAAAAATTGCTGAAACTGAGATTGCTTATATCGAGATTCGACTGTATAAAGGGATGAAAATTGATTTGCACTCATCCCTGTAGAAGCCCATGGTCATGGGTAAGATCATGACATTGATTATGCAATTGGGATGGTTGGCACAGAGACTTGGATTTGTCCCGTAAGGGGAGGAGGGCAGAATTTTGGGTTTGAATCCCTTGTTTGGTATCTTAGTATGCCTCACTTTTTAGGATAGGCCAAGAAAAGAAGTCTATAAACCTCAATTAGATCTGAAACGCACACTACACTAGTTAGATAATAAAAAGCCAAAATCCACACTTGGACCACTGACCCTGTAAATTTCAAAACGGTGTTTCTCGCAAACGGATGAACGAACGTATGATGCTAAAATTCAGCCAACGACATCCTCAGATGTTTATTTTATCAATTCTATCAAAATAAAATCATTTACTTGAATGGAATTCTATTTATAAAAATCCACAGCTGAACGTCTGAGGAGAGTCTTCCATGTCTTACGATTTCCATGCTTTACCCATGATTTGAGATTTCAAATCCAAAGTGTTTTTTTCGAAAGACGAAGGCTTTGCGGCTTCATTTTTGGCGATATTTTGTTTTCAAATTCGTTGACATGTTTCATAAAACGTGAAAATATTGTCACATGAATCAGAATGAAGGAAATATTTTCCTTATTTTACAATCACTCAAGCTAAGGTCCCTCAAAGTAATTGCGAGCACAAACATTGCTCAATGAGCGACTCCTCTGTTGAGTGACTAGGAAACAAAGTTTAATGAGTTCAACTGGCGTGTGCAATTCAAAGATAAAATGTGCCCAGATTTTAAGTTTGCCTCAAGATTTTGGTCATCTCATTGAATTCATCGTAATTCTTCAAGAAAGTTCTTCTTTAGCAACAAATGGTATGGCTCCCTGAATGACAATATTTAAGTTTAGACCATAAGTTGACGGAAAAAAAATCATTTTTTCATGACCATAAGTTGGCAGAAAGTAGAAGGTCGGCGGTCCAAGTGTAGACTTTGGCGTTTTTAGTACATAAACTGTGTCCGTTTCAGGTCATTGAAGCTCGCAGACCTCTGGTTTGGCCCTTCCTTAGGACAGAGTCAATTTGGGATACTAAACAGTCCATTCCAACCCAAAATTCTGCCCTCCTTCTCTTGGGGGACGAATGCGAGGCGTTGCCAACTGCCAAGGGCTCCAACAAAAATGGACCTTGGAATATGTATAACACAACTTCTATTCCTTCATACTTAGAGTTTCTTAAACTGTAAATTCAAAAGAATATCCATCAAAAATTGTAATACTTATGATGGTCTTAAGGGGTCTACACTTGTTCTGCCCACTCTGTAATATGTTTGGCTCCCGGATAACTTAGTATATTGGAAGATTCTACATCAAAAATCTGGGTACTGTTATTTGAGTAAATCAGAAAACTCGATGAGGATAATATTCACTCTGCGCTCCGACCCGGGAGTCCCAACACACACCCACTCCCGGGGCGCCTCCGTACTTGACCACATCTTCATATCAGAAAATCATCCATCTCCGGCAAGTTATATTTATCAACTGGCCGTTTCTGATCACCTCCCCATATCAGTCACCTTCAAAATGTCCAGAAGCTTCCATCACCTGGGCGTGACTCTAAAGGGGAGGTGCCTGGTCAATGTGCAGGAGTGCGCGGCTCAACTTGAGGCCCTGCAGTTATCCATCGACACCTGGAAGGACTACAATCCAACTGCAGTGGCCCAAGGCATTTCGCAAGCATTCCAAGAGTCCTCTTCAGTTCAGGTGAGGAGAAGAGGACCCAAGACCCCTTGGTTCAAATCATACCATCGAGAGCTGAGGGGTCAAATGCTTCAAAAATTGCGAAGTGCCAAGAGGAGCCAAACACCAGAGACTTGGGAGCAATATGCCATTGCAAGAATTGCAATTTGTACAAACGTGCTAAAAAGCCCCCCGCCAACTCGGAAATTCCGGTGAGCCAATTCCTCCTCTATTGCCAAGAACTGTTTTCATCGTCATCAGAAACAGTGGTGGAGGAGGTCCAGGGCTGCTTGGAAGAACATCATCCCCTTTTGCAGCCCTTCACGGAATCCGTGATGGACGCAGCCTTCAAGAAGATGAACAGCAAGGCCCCGTCAACATCAGGGGTTTCTCCCTTCCAACTTTCACTTCTCTGGACCCAAATCCAACCACTCCTACAAGACCTCTTCAGCCACGCCCTCCAAACATCTTTCTTCTCACCAGACTGGATGGAGTCAGCCATCATCTTCATCCATAAGAAGGTGCCCAAGGACATTCCAGACAATCATAGGACCATCGCCTTGGAAAACCCCTTCTTGAAGATGATGTCCACCCTGTTAGCTGCCCGTTTCTCCGGGTTGGCCGAGGAAAGGAATCTCCTTCCCGAGTTCCAATTCGGTTTCCGGAGAAGCCGCTCAACCACCTCGGCAGCCACTCTCCTCTACGAAATTGTGCACACAAACATCAGCACTAAGAGGAGAGTTTACGGATGCTTTGTGGATTTCTCCAAAGCATTCGACAGGGTGGATCGAACGCGGTTATTCCTAAAACTCCAACTGTGGGGAATTCCGCGTTCCATATGCGTCATGCTGTCCAACATCTATGCAGGACTCAAATGCTCCATTCGTTCTGGTGAGGACCTATCCCCCCGCTTCTTCACATCCATCGGCCTTCCGCAGGGGGATCCACTATCGCCAATTCTTTTCAATCTTTATGTATCGACCTGCCCGAAGCTCTTACTTACCAAGGCCCCACCATAAACCACAATAGTATACAATATTTGCAATATGCAGACGACCTGGTTCTCTTGGCTGATTCAGCCGTGGAATTGCAAAATGCAATCAATGCTCTCCACGGTTATTGCCAACAGAACGGCCTTCAAGTCAACACCATCAAGACGAAGGCCATGGTTTTCCATAAAGGTCGTCTGCCTCCCTCCTCCTTCCATATCAACAATAGTCCGATTGAAATCGTCAAGTTTTTTAACTATGTCGGTTTCACCTTCACCACTCAACTCTCCTTCACCAAACATCTGAACCTCGCAATAACCAAGGCCAGGGCAAGGATCGGATACATCTGCAATAGACTTCCCATCAAGAATCTTCCTCTGCCAATAGTTCTTCAACTCTTCCGGACCTACATCACCCCCATCTTCCTCTACGGCCTTCACCTATGGCTTCCCAACTCCGCCCAATCTGCTCTCAAATCCGCCGATGCCACCTTCACCAAATTCCTCAAAAGATACCTCTGCGTGCCCCAATATGCCAATAATGCATGGACGCATTTCAAATGCGAAACCGAGCCCTTCACCACCGGGCTGGCAAGGTTAGTGTCCAACAGTGTTAGGAACCTGACCTTTCCGGAGGTGATGTCTGGACATATACTGTCCTCCCCGGTCAAGGACTTGACAACACCTTATTGTCCTTGGCCTGACATCCCTTCGGAATATTGGCGGTCACGCACCTTCGTCTGGCTTCCTGCCCAACTCCATCAAAGACGGGAACTGACGAAGGATCTGGTCAATTTGACCCACCCTCACTACTGCAATAACCAAGATTTTTATCATCTACCTCTACCCAACTGCATCTGTACAGTCTGTCAAACCCCGCTTCATTTCTTCCATGTGCACTGAACGTATTCTAGTCAATTCACTGTGATATCATGATTTACGTAATTATTTTTAACGTGTTTTTAACATTTGACATGTCTTTTTACAGTAATATATGATTATACATATATCCTTTTTTTTATACGCCATGACATGACCAAGAGTCGCAATAAACATTATTAGTATTAGTATATTTTTAAATACACAGAAAACTAGAAATGTGGAAAACTGAGTGCAATGGAACACTAAGCAAAGTTGGCAATGTGGTCAAGCCAGAAAACGAGTTGTGGGAAGGCACGCAATGAATAGGTCACAAGGTAAAACGGTCACGGTAAAAAGGTCACAGACCAGCACAGCTTTGGAGGTAGCCAAGGTGGTGAACCAACCCAGGGACCCTGAGATCTTCCCTACTTGAAGATTGTCCAACGGGACCCCAAGATTAACCGGGGGAACATAATTATGCTAAGGTAAAGGTATCATAAGAAAAGTCAACAGGCAGTCATTCCCAAAATTTTTTAGGACCATGGTCACAACACGCCCCGGATCCGACAGACCTTGGAGGAGGGTGTTCCCTCACCCGTATGTAGTCAAGAGTACACCCTTGTTTTAAGATCTGACTGTAGGCTTCAGAAATATTGCGGGTGGAATACATATGTGTTCTTGGAAGTGATTTTTCACCATGACGTTTTTACCGTGTGACCTTTTAACTGTGACCTTTTTACCCTGTAACCTTTTTACTGTGACTTTTTTTCCTCATGACCTTTTTACTGTGACCTATTTACTTGTTACCTTTTTGCTTGTGACCTTTTTACCTACAATCTGTGAGAAAACCAAACATTGCTTTTGAAAAACTTATTTCATTTTGTTCTTTCCTTTGTGTAAAATGACTACAACATTATTTTTCATGTTAAGAGCTCCTGTTATCTTAAAAGGCGGCAAGTTCCGAATTCAGAAATCAGGTTCAGTGCAGAAAATGACATCATTCTTATTCTCAAATCTATTATTTTTGCTTACAACTTTGACGATAAAGCTCAAGCTAATTTTTCCCCGGTTTTTCAATTTCATCTTCGATATTGGTAACTTCGCAACCATGTCTCGTATTCATACCTCTGTGTTCTGACTTGACCAGTTATTGTACCCGTGTTTCGTTGCACTTACTTATTCGCAGAGTTGGGCCAATTACTTGAAAAATGTAATTAACTACAATTACAATTACATTATCCGAAAATGTAATTGGCTTCGATTGAAATTACAGATCAGTTTCATGATAATTACATGTCAATTGCAATTTTTCCGTCTCTTTCACCGTTTTGTCTTTTCAAAACAATAAAAAATAAACAGACCTGCCATTTTTAAGTAGCAATGCACCGAAAAACCAAAAGCTTTTGAACGGGCTTAAATATCAAAAATATTATAACATCAACCAAAAAGCATATTTTTCTTTTTCAGAAAACACGACCTTTGTGCATATATATCAGTTATAACGATATTCTAAAACTTTACTTTTGCACCTCATTTGTCTACTCTTGTTTGTTGAAAACCCTAAATCCTAACATAAAATTCATGGTTAAAAGTTCTTGTAGTTTTAAAGGATTGAAACATCAAAGCTTGAGTGTGTATTGTCACAAAAACTACCTGTTTGGGGCATCACATTGACCGCAAATTGATGACAAAATGATTGTAATTGAAATTACTTAATTGTAATTGAAATTACGCAATTGAAAATGAAATTACGTAATTGTAATTGAAATTACGTAATTGTAATTGAAATTACGTAATTGTAATTGAAATTACGTAATTGTAATTAAAGTTACGTAATTGTAATTGAAATTACGTAATTGTAATTGAAATTACGTAATTGTAATTGAAATTACGTAATTGTAATTGAAATTACGTAATTGTAATTGAAATTACGTAATATTAATTGAAATTACGTAATTGTAATTAAAATTACGTAATGGTAATTGAAATTACGTAATTGTAATTGAAATTACGTAATTGTAATTGAAATTACGTAATTGTAATTGAAATTACGTAATTGTAATTGAAATTACGTAATTGTAATTAAAATTACGTAATTGTAACGGAAATTACAATTAGTCCCCATCCCTGGTTATTTGCATGCCCAACATTTCTCACCATGACTAGTGAAATGTCATTTAGGGCCGCGAGAAAAAATAAAATTACATTTACTTGCCTAACGTGTTGGTAAATATAAGTTCTTGATCAATTAACCCTGCAAAATTTTCAACTTTTACACCCTGATCAGCGCATCTTGTGGTCATATTGTGGTTAAAATTTCTCTGAATTTGTAGTGCCTTATTCAGTTTATAAAGTACAAAAAATACTTTGGTTTCCACACAAATTAAAACGATGTGAGTTTTCGTAAAGGAATTTGGAAATGGCTCAGTGAAAATCACTATTTGGCAAAAAAGTCGAAAGGTGCAAATTCCTGGTAGTACAGTAAACACATGGTGTATCAAAAAGTGCATTTGCACTTTTTTGCCCGTCCTTAGCAATTATCTATGTATTTGTCCGTGCTACATTGAGCTTTGAAAGGATCTTCACAATTCTTGGTGAGATACTCAAAATACATTGTGAAGGCTGCTCCCTCACAACATAGATATAGGCGCGAAGCGCCTAGATTCCCAACCTTAAAGGTCCATCTATTGACGGATATTTGAAATTCGGTACCGAGATGGACTTAGTCGTTTTTTTCAAACTCAGTGAATCAGAACTCTAGCACAGACATACACAGATCTGACAAACTGAGCTAAATGGGTGCTTTGTTTAGAAGGAAAAGTCACAGTTTGTTGTTGTACTGCATTCAGTTACTACTGAAAAACAAGTATGTCCAAACTAATTACTCAGAGCCATCTGCTTTTAAAGCCACCAAACTTATTTCCACCTTCAAAATGATTTGATAAGATATTTCAAGACAATGTCTTATTTCCAAACGAGGGGTTTGGCAGAAGGGCTATTATCATTTACATGACAAATAATTGCATGCTAAGAGCAATTGTGTTTATTGCATAAATAAGCAATTCAAACCCCTAAGAAATATCAGAACTCAAATTTGGAATTTGTTTTTATGTCTGCAACATGTAATTTATCCCAAAACAAACAAAGATTTTCATGTGTGGAGCAAGTAAATTTGGACATACTAAGCTGAAAACTGGAAAAGTGGAAATTCAACAAGTTTCCCCACATTCTGTGTCTTCAGCAAAAAGTAGTCTTTTAAGACCTGGTAGTATGTCGCATCTGGAAATGTCTATGAAGTTGAGATGTTGTGATCTTGCATGCATTGTGACTGAAGTGTAAAGTAAAAAAAAGCGTTTTGAAAAAATACACATGTCATATCATCATATTGAACTAGCTGTATCTTTTCAAAAGCAAAAGAACATTGTCCTGTGTGTTTTAAAGCAATATATCATTTGAAGTCTTTAACTAATGGCTGGGCTTTTTGTTTCCATCCACGATGTTCAATCCCGGAAATTTGTTCAACATTCCTATCAAGTGGCCACACTGAAGGCTATCCCTTTCTTCCTCAGTTGCTCCATGGACAGGGTTGCCGTTTAAAAAACAGTTTAGCAACGTCGACAAATTAACCACCCCAAAAAATGTGATGTTGACGCACAATTTATAAATTCAATGCCAAGTGAAGTTGTCCGATATCTAAAGTTCTATTTGAAAATGCAACTTTGAACGTGTCTCTCATGGCACCAATACGGCAACTTCAATGATTCATTAGGAAACTCCGATTCTCAGGTTAGTTGACATTTATCCCGGTAGAGAAACAAATTCCAACCAAAAGCGGCTTTGATGGTCAACACCGCCATCTAGTGATGATTACTTTCAAATTTGAAACCGAGATGGACTTAGTCAAGAACCACTGTACTACAGGACGAATTTCAGAGCAGTGTCTATGACGTCATCAATCCACCTTGCGTTGGATCATCACTGATCCGTCATTAATTCTAGGTTGAGAGAAGTTCACCATTCATTTGCGAGGAAAAGAGAATTCAGTCAGGGACGCCACTCAAACATGTTATTACAATCTATTCATTTCTTTCATAAGCAAATCTCATTACATTGGATTTTGAAAAACGATTTGAAACTTTGAAGTTATTGAAAGATTTACGTGAATCAATAATCTATTATAATATCGTTTCTTTTGCCCACGGCAACCCTGGTTTAGTTTGAGAATTCTCCATGTGGTGTCAGTGTTTGTTCATTTGACAGGGTGACCACTTGAACGAGAGGTTCAATGAGAGGGGCAACATTTCTTATCTTCTTTAAAACAGAAATTGTGTTATTTTTGTCTTCTTTTAACTCAATATTTTAAGCCAGTTTTTGACAGTGGTCTTTGAACTATTCTTGGAGAGGCTTGTTCAATGTTGGATAGAAGTGGTCAATTTACGTTAGGAACCAACCCTAATCAATTTGGTCACCTTGAGAAACGTGCGACCATTGTGAATTGAGCTTCGAAGAAGATGTCACGCTAAAAACCTTGTGGATTTACCGATCATTCTGGTTATCTTGCCATCTCCAAGTGTCACATTCTAGTATTTTAGTGTACAAAGAAATCCAGTCGTGCTGATTGAGAAAGAAAACTTGGATAGGTCGTGTGTGGTCCTTCAAAGAAAAAGAGAGCTTGACTTTATCCTTCTTTCTTTCTTCCAATCAAAGAACATCGTATTCTCCATTGATGAGAACTACTCAAAGTCATTTGCGTCACTTATGTGTTTGTTCAGCGTGCTTTTGAGCATTTCATCTTTCTCTCAGATCATTCATTGGATAGATAGATGGACAAGAAATGGATTGTAGGACTCAGGGAATATTGGTCTTCTTTTGCTACTACTGCAAACTTTGGTGTGGTGATTCAACATGAAAATGAATGGGAAAAAGCAATGGAATCATCACCAATTAGACCAGGACAAGCAGGTGGAATTGAAGTGGCAACCCTCAGGTACAGAGACAGACTACTTTTGGCTGAAGTCCTACAACTTTGAGAAAGATCAATTATGAGAAGATCAGTCAACACAAGACATCAATGGTTAACCAGCCACAAGAGAGCACCTTCATGGCTGGATTGGACTACATCCACAAAGATGCTAAAATTTGCGGATGATTTGAAGATCATTGGGATTATCTTGCAACCTCAAGACGAGAAATGAGCCCAAAGTGCCTTGAACTCTGCAGAAGATTGGGCCTCAAATGACCTTCAATGTGGATAAGTGTAAGATGATGAGGTTTGGAAAGAGGCCAAAAACCACTCCCAAGGATATCCTGAAAGGCCAGGAATTTGAGAGCATAGGCATGGAAACAAACCTTAGTATCATATTCGATCAGAACATAAAATTCCGTGAACACTATGCTGATACCGTCATGCGGGCGAGGGGAATGATGGGGCTCCTGAGACGCACTTTCACCCTGAGGGACAAGAAAATTATAAGTGTACGTTAGACTTCTACTGGAGTGTAACATGACTTTTACTCTCCTTGAAATGCTATAAAATACAACCATTCACTTGAACACACGTCATTTCTCTGGTTATTTGCCATTGTTAAAATGTTGTTATGTTCCGCCATTCACTCAAAAACGAATGTTATTAGCAAAATAATCGAAATTTATTGAATCAAAGGCAGTCATCGCATGTCCTAAATTGCCGGTGTTGGCCCTAAGCTGTAGGTCCTTCGACCTTGAAGTGAATCCTTCGTAGAGTCATCCTTGACTTAGTCGATTTGAGCCCAGTGGGCTTGGTTGAGCATGCGCGCAATACCTGTTTTTCGGTTTCAACTTCAGAGTTGCGCCGCAAGGGTCCCTCGTAGGGCTGGGAGTCTCCCTCACTGGAAGTGTGGCCAAGCCGTCTCTGCTCACAACCATTGATTTGTTCACTGAAATGAACTGAATAACCTGAATGATTGTATCACTCATTTTGCTTAACGCGAAATGTCACTAACTTGTTCTTGCCAATGTCGTAATTGTGTTTGGCCAGGTCCAAATCATTAGTCAAGTTGGAATTTGAAAGAATGAAGGCGGTTTTAAAAGCAGCCACTACAGTTCTACGTGTATACAGAGAAATGTCACTCCAGTTAGGTCAGTGGAGATTTGTTTTGAGCTCATTTCAGCAGTCCAGCAACAAGGGTCCCAAGTCACTTGATTCTTTATGCATTACTCTTGTTCGAGCGTAACAGTTGAGAGAGCAATCCCGCCACTGACTCCTTGAAATCGCAAATTCCAGTTTTGAATCACGTACCTAGGTGTGCTCAATGTTCAATCCCATAGCACACACAGTGCAAGCTTGTTGAATAAAGAACAATTTGGGACAGACATTTCTGTGTATATAGAACTGTAGCAGCCACTGATGCAAACGGAACGCATGTGCCGCATTCGCTTTGTTGTTTTACTTTAGTCAACAAGCTCTTGCGAATAAAAAACTCGTTCATGGCTATTTTGCCTTTGCTTTTTTATATTAATGTTTATTTATTGCGACTCTTGGTCATGTCATGGCGTATTGAAAAAATGGAAATATGTATAATCATATAAAACTGTAAAAAAAGACATGTCAAAAGTTAAAAACACATTAAAAATAGTTACGTAAAATCATGATATCACAGTGAGTTGACTAGAATACGTTCAGTACACATGGAAGAAATGAAGCGGGGATTGACAGACAGTGCAGATGCAGTTTGGTAGAGGTAGATGATAAAAATCTTGGTTATTGCAGTTGAGAGGGTGGGTCAAATTGACCAGATCCTTCGTCAGTTCCCGTCGTTGATGGAGTTGGGCAGGAAGCCGGACGAAGGTGCGTGACCGCCAATATTCCGAAGGGATGTCGGGCCAAGGACAATAGGATGTTGTCAAGTCCTTGACCGGAAATGACAGCATGTGTCCAGACATCACCTCCGGAAAGGTCAGGTTCCTAACACTGTTGGACACTAACCTTGCCAGCCCGGTGGTGAAGGGCTCGGTTTCGCATTTGAAATGCGTCCATGTATTGTTGGCATATTGGGGCACGCAGAGGTATCGTTTGAGGAATTTGGTGAAGGTGGCATCGGCGGATTTGAGAGCGGATTGGGCGGAGTTGGGAAGCCAGAGGTGAAGGCCGTAGGGGAAGATGGGGGTGATGTAGGTCCGGAAGAGTTGAAGAACTATTGGCAGAGGAAGATTCTTGATGGGAAGTCTATTGCAGATGTATCTGATCCTGGCCCTGGCCTTGGTTATTGCCATGTTGAGGTGTTTGGTGAAGGAGAGTTGGGTGGTGAAGGTGAAACCGACATAGTTAAAAAACTTGACGATTTCAATCGGACTATTGTTGATATGGAAGGAGGAGGGAGGCAGACGACCTTTATGGAAAACCATGGCCTTCGTCTTGATGGTGTTGACTTGAAGGCCGTTCTGTTGGCAATAACCGTGGAGAGCATTGATGGCATTTTGCAATTCCACGGCTGAATCAGCCAAGAGAACCAGGTCGTCTGCATACTGTAAGTATTGTATTCTATTGCTATTGATGATGGGGCCTTGGTGAGAGAGGGCTTCGGGCAGGTCGGATACATAAAGATTGAAAAGAATTGGCGATAGTGGATCCCCCTGCGGAAGGCCGATGAATGTGAAGTAGCAGGGGGATAGGTCCTCACCAGAACAAATGGAGCATTTGAGTCCTGCATAGATGTTGGACAGCAGGACGCATTTGGAACGCGGAATTCCCCACAGTTGAAGTTTTAGGAATAACCGCGTTCGATCCACCCTGTCGAATGCTTTGGAGAAATCCACAAAGCATCCGTAAGCTCTCCTCTTAGTGCTGATGTTTGTGTGCACAATTTCGTAGAGGAGAGTGGCTGCCGAGGTGGTTGAGCGGCTTCTCCGGAAACCGAATCTGAACTCGGGAAGGAGATTCCTTTCCTCGGCCAACCCGGAGAAACGGGCAGCTAACAGGGTGGACATCATCTTCAAGAAGGGGTTTTCCAAGGCAATGGTCCTATGATTGTCTGGAATGTCCTTGGGCCCCTTTTTATGGATGAAGATGATGGCTGACTCCATCCAGTCTGGCGAGAAGAAAGATGTTTGGAGGGCGTGGCTGAAGAGATCTTGTAGGAGTGGTTGGATTTGGGTCTGGAGAAGTGAAAGTTGGAAGGGAGAAACCCCTGATGTTGACGGGGCCTTGCTGTTCATCTTCTTGAAGGCTGCGTCCATCTCGGATTCCGTGAAGGGCTGCAAAAGGGGATGATGTTCTTCCAAGCAGCCCTGGACCTCCTCCACCACTGTTTCTGATGACGATGAAAACAGCTCTTGGCAGTGGAGGAGGAATTGGCTCACCGGAATTTCCGAGTTGGCGGCGGGCTTTTTAGCACGTTTGTACAAGCCTGCCATCCTGGACGAAGCCGATGAAGAGCAGGTTCTCCACTTCCAATCTTTGGTGGGCCGACTCGGCGCTCCGCAGAGACTTGTGATATGCAATTCTTGCAATGGCATATTGCTCCCAAGTCTCTGGTGTTTGGCTCCTCTTGGCACTTCGCAATTTTTGGAGCATTTGACCCCTCAGCTCTCGATGGTATGATCTGAACCAAGGGGTCTTGGGTCCTTTTCTCCTCACCTGAACTGAAGAGGACTCTTGGAATGCTTGCGAAATGCCTTGGGCCACTGCAGTTGGATTGTAGTCCTTCCAGGTGTCGATGGATAACTGCAGGGCCTCGAGTTGAGCCGGGCACTCCTGCACATTGACCACGGACCTCCCCTTTAGAGTCACGCCCAGGTGATGGAAGTTTCTGGGCATTTTGAAGGTGACTGAAATGGGGAGGTGATCAGAAACGGCCAGTTGATAAATATAACTTGCCGGAGATGGAAGATTTTCTGATATGAAGATGTGGTCAAGTACGGAGGCGCCCCGGGAGTAGGTGTGTTGGGACTCCCGGGTCGGAGCGCAGAGTGATTCTCCATTGACTTAGAATCTTGGCGAGTTCGGAGAATTCACTCGAGTCGGGTCGGATGTTAATTCACCACCAATGATGACTTTCTCCGGATTCTTCATCTTTTGGAGGATGGATGTGAGGTCCGAAACGAGGTTGTCATAGTCCGTGGTTGGCTGATGATAGACGCTAATGATGGTAAAGCCTTGGGCATCCATGGCTATGTGATGAGGGGAGGACGAGAGTAGGGTGGGCTCAAAGCGTTTGGTAATATGGTGCTCCAACCCTCCGCTGGGCCTGCAATGCCCAGCGGGCTTTCTGGCATGCACCACAAAGCTCTGCTTTCCAGCAAAGCAGCTCTCGTGTTTCTCCTCGATGACCCAAGTCTCGGACAGAAAGTTGAAGGCGTGTCCTCGGATCTTGTTGAGGCACTGTCCCACTCCAGCCACTCGCAGCATATTCGCCCGTCCATGGCAATTGAGAAAAAGGGCCGACACTGGTTGATTCCCTCCTCTCCACTGTTTCCGCCGCTGCCGATGATTCCTCGCGATACCGAGTTGTTCAATCTGACCTAGAAGAGATGAGTTGATATTGTATTGAGGGGGAAAGGGAAAGGATGATTGGGAAGATGTGGGGGACAAGGGCGTTGAAGGGGGTTTGAGGGCAAGTAGCTCACGTCTTGAATAAGACTTGGCCGAGGGATTATGGAAAGAGGAAGGATTGGAAGGGGAAGGGGTGCACTGAAGGGAAGTTATCACAGGGTCATTGGGGGCCACGGCCAGTCGTGGGCGTGGCCCCACTCACGAATATCACAAGTCAAACTATTAAAAACGATTTAAAACCATTATAAAATGTCACGAGAGGTAAAACGCGTGTCCGCCGTTCGAGGCGTCAGGTGACGAATCTTTGCTTTTTATGATGTTATACACGTATTTTATTTGAATACGTCCGTGAAAGGTCTATCCTGTACATGTACACTTAATGATTACTTTTTTACTAAATGAGATGAAGGTCCTAGCCTCTCTCCCAGGTGGAAACTATAGTTCGGGTTTGCAGTAAAATAAAAGACTTGTTGGTTTTGAAGGCCCTGTTTCGGCCTATTTGATTTTATTTGTCTTCTACGGGCCACCCAGATTCAAATTCTAACAAAGAGGTCGTTCACTATCCTCGTGACAAACCCAACTCTTGTGATTAACCTCAGGAAAAGGATGGTCCGATTTTAGGTATTCCCAATCATTGTTTTTACGGCGAAACCCACAATCAATAAAGCAAGAACAACCAATCCTAGAATGAATTCACTTTCAGGTTAATGTTAAGGTATCAAAATAATGTAAGTTGCATCGTTTGAATTCTATGAAACAAAACAGTTACATTAGAGATAAAATATTCAATATCATTTTGACACATTTGCAAAAAATATTGTTTTCAAAAACGAACGTAATAACGGTATACCTAGCACCAACCATGGGAAACTAGAGCAAGAATTTTTTACCTTTTGCAATCACTAAACCTGTCCAGTCAACTTGGGCCTAACTGTAAACTGTTTTCCAAACTTTTAGTGGTATTTTTTTGGACATTTTATCAACATTTTTTTCGGGCTTTTGTGATAACTGATAATGCCTAAACTCATTGCTTACCAATGACACAAATCGAAATACCCATCGTGAACATCATTATTTTCCATTGATCCATCCTTGTATTAGAGTTGGGGCTGTTTTGTCCATCCTTGTCTATCTTAGGCTCATTCAACAAGCATTTGCAAGTTTTTGCAAGTTCCTCAGAAGGCAAGGTAACCTATTAAACAAATTGTCTCAAGCTTAAAATCAGAAATTCAGGTGCCCTAATGTTATTTACCACAATATGGACATTTTCTTTCAGTTAAAAATATACCACAAATGTTTTTGTTAATCGAATTGATGCGGTATCTGAAGGAAAGGACAAGAAGTTAACTTGGAAGAAAACGATTTGTTTCAGTTTAAAATATACCAGAAATGTTTTTGATAATCGAATTGATGTGGTTTCTGAAGGAAAGGACAAGAAGTTAAACTTGAAAGAAAACCATGCTTAGAGTAATACTTTTGACTTTTATGAAGATGGGAGATTTGCAATGCGATGTCATTACAAAGTTCAATAGACCTCTGCTCCTCATCAAGATCATCAAGGAGAAAAAAGAAAAACCTTTGGCGCTCTTAGGCGCAAACTTTGGGTCGATGAAAATAGCCCGAAAAAACAGGAAGGAGTTGTTCCGAATCCATAAAAGGGAGGAATAAGGCCAAATTGGTCACAGGTGGGAATAGCTCCGAATTTGACTTTTTGGTGCTACGTGATACTTCCTCCGAATTTGGAAACAAGTAGGAAACACTCCGAATCCAGGAGATGTTATGAATTTTATCACAAAAGGGAATGAGTTCGAAAGTTCTCAAATTTGAAAATTGAAGAAACAGATGGCAATACCATTTCATTCAAAAGTCATGCTTTCAAGGGGTTCTTGCTCAAGTGGTTTCAATTAAAATTGAGATTAAGTTTGAAAAATAAGGCTGTAGTAATGAAACCTAGAAAAACATCGTTACTTGAACGCCGGAAAAGTAGTTTTTCGTCAGTGAAGGACACTCATCTTTCTCTTGTTTCTGTTTGTAAGGATAATGGCATTCCAATGGCAGACTTCCGTTGCGCTCAGTAATGATATATTCCCTGATCGCCGAAAGTTTTTTTACTCCGTCGCAACCATCATCACCTTCCCTAAAGCACAAAAGTTGGATTATTTTGAGCCAAGATCCATTGAATATCTCTGGACTGGGAGGGTAGCTCTATCATTCCAATCCCAGAAGGAGCAAAACAATTACGTTCTTCTGCAAATAAGCCTATATTGAGTAGGCTAAGTATTTTAATTCATGGCAGAGTCAAAAGTTATGCTCTCTCAAATCTCAGTTCAAATCTTGGTGCTGATATGATAGAGGTAGCCCTATTCTGGCAATTGCTTTACCCGAAAAAGGGGGGCGAGCTCATTCATTCTATGGTCTCCTAAGTACATACCCTAGTTTTGATATGGCATAACATTTCATTCTAGCATTTGATTGAGCTAACAGTTGAAGTGTGTAGTCTTCCCAATCCAAGCAAAGGTCTCGCTCTAGTGATGGATCGAAAGGGCTTGTAATAAAAGTCGAAGTTTCGGCCGAAAGAGGGCTTGACCGAAACCGAAAGTAGCTGACCAAAAAATTACACACATGGAAAATTCACTCTGTGTTGCTTTCGTTGATATGCTTGTGCTCATTGTAAACATTTCCATTTATGTATTATGTATGTTTACCTAGGGACCCTATATGGAGACTGGCACTAAAATCTATGAATGCCCGACCGGCATGGATAGTCTGTGACGTCATCCAACATGTGGGAAGCCAAAGTTCATGATTAAAGGAAACCTTTCCTTATCAGAAACACATCTAAACTAGTTAGTCCATTTGATAGTGCAATTTAGCACCTGTGAAAATCCTCAAACCTGCTAAAAATGTGTCTAAGGTATTTTCCTGAGATGCAAAAAGTGAATTTTGATTAGTGAGGAGTTTAAACAAGGGCCGATTTTTGTCATACAATCAGGTGATTGACAACAAAATCTTAGTGATGTGAAATATTTGCTTGCGCAAGTTTTTTCACAGGAGGTTGCAAGGTAGGATTACCACTTGGAGAATTTGTGCTTTGCTCATGTATATGAGTAAACACGAATTTGAGCTTGGTTTGCAACCCTGCTCAGAAGTCTCAAAAGTCAGGGATGCCTTGCCTTTTAGTGCTCCTTAAAGGAAAAAAACCTGTTTATGAGGACTGGTAGACAGAGGGGAATATGATTTCACATAGGTAAATTGGCAACCCCAGCACCAAGGTCAGATCACGACAAAATCTACAAAGAAGAAGTACTCTGGTTTGTTATTGAACTTCGTCAGAATCAACTGAAAGTTCAACTGAATGCTATTAACCAATCACCAGTATGAATCATTGACATGTGTTAGCCTACAATGGCCAGTCTTAATATAAGGGTCCCTTTGTATACCTATATATGCATGTCTCTAAAAACAATACATTTAGTCAACAACCACTCTCCAACCATGTAACACTCTGAAATAAAAACTGATCATGTGTTTGACTTTGGGTAATTCCAAATTCTAAAAAAACGAAAAATCGAGTTTTAGAGGTTTTTGTACCTAAAACATCTTTGATTGTGATGTAGAACCGCATTCTTTCGTGCCTGTTTGCTTTCGGTTTCGGGGTAGGCATAACCAAAACTGATACGGAAACTTCGGCCAAGGGCCCTTTCTGTCCATCACTAACTCACTTGCAGAAGATATGATCCATCAATCCCCTGTTTGATCCTAGTAGAATTCAGGGCCACATTCTCAATTCATACGTTTATACTGCTTGATGTATGTATGTCAAGTGCCAGGTATGAATTGAGAATATGGGACCAGAAATCACATTTCTAGTCACACACTTCGGCAAATTCAGAGCTTCTTGCTAAAACAAACGATTCAGGATCAAGAAACATGCAGCTTCTTACTCTTCAACTAAACAATTCAAGAGTGCATGCTCAGACAAATCAAGTTTAGAATTGGCCAGATTTGAATTTTGGATCATCATGTCAGTCTCAATTGCAGCGATTTGAGCAAATATTCCACACGAGTTACAGACCCCTTGGTCTTTTACACTAATCAACTTGCTTTTTGGAGTATGGAACTCTTTTGGAAGGGTCACTTTTTCCAAGGTCAGATTGAAATAATCAGTGGACGTGATTGATTTTCCATTGTCCAGATTTTGGCCGATTTGTCCCATGCCCACTTTGACTACCTTTTTACGATCACTCAAACCTTTAAAGCAAAAAAAAGCGACAACGTAAGTGACAGATGTGTTTGTTCATGATTTAAAAATCCGATATGTTTCGGGAATTTTTTTTCTTTTCAAAATATGTAATTTCTTTATTTTCCTTGTTTTAAAAAGTATTTTGGCTGTGTCAAGGAAAATTGAAATATTTCTCCCCAATAACTTGAACAAAGAAAATAGTTTAGAAAGAAAAGTGAGGAAAAACAAAAGGGCAAAGGGGCTTGCCCATAATGAACAAAAATACCAAAATGTCTACAAAAGGGCACTTGTCCAAAATTAAAAAAATCATAACCATAACTTCTGCCATTTACGAATAAAGTGCACCCTTATTTTGTCCGATTTCAAAACTATACTGTGAAATCAGTTGGGTGTTAAATGTATCTTCTAAAACGACCAACTTACAAAAACATTGGGAGAATTTATTGTAAATATATTGTCACATTCTCAGCGAATATTTTTCCGGGCCCTAATAATCAGTCATTCTAAACATGAAAATGGCAATAAAGCGTCCCTTGCATGGTGGAAGTGCTCTTCAGAGCGCCGAAAACCAGCGATGGCATATCAATAAAAGCCACTTCCTGCCAGCCTGGCAAAAACCGGAGGCAGAAAATGGCTCTTATTCATGCAAAAAAAGTGGTCGAAAAGGGCAGAAAGCGGCAGAAAGGGGCAGAAAGGGGCAGAAATTGGCAGAAATTAGCAGAAATTGGCAGAACAGGGCAGAAATTGGCAGAAAAGGGCAGAAAGTGGCAGAAAAGGGGAGAAATTCATAATTCAACATAATATTTCAATACAATATATATTGAATTAGTTAAAAAAAAAACCATATAAACCAATTTTACAATTTAAGAAACCTCATCCCATAAAAGTCATCTTTTTTGTTTCTTTTAAACTAAAACGGCATTGAAGCTTCACATGCATCTGTAACAAATATTTCCCAAGAATATTTTACCGAATTGATCATTGAGGAAAAATAAAGTTTACAGGATGCGAGGGGTATTCATTCGCCAAACAACTCCTAAACCAATGAGATAAGGCAAGCGTAGACATTTGGAAATATTTTTATGACATAAAGTCTCCCCGATTCTCAATAACCTGCTCAACACGTTCACGGAACCAAGCGCAGCTTCTTTAGTGTTACAAGGAGTCTTTTTAGCATGCCTCTCAACTTCGCCCCACAAAAAATAGTCGAGAGGATTGAGATCAGCAAAAAGTTAGAACCAATGAAATCTTGGAAGTTTTCCTCAATCCAATCCAGGGACTTTTTCGAGGTGTAGAAGGGGGCAGAGTCCTAGTGCCACATTATTGACCTTCCATCAGCCACCTCCAGTATCCAGGGCAACACAACAGTGCTTAAAACAGCGATGTAGACATCAGTATTGATTCTTAGGCCTTGGGGAAAGAAGTGAGCAGGCATCACATCCCCATCTGAACTGATCCCACCACACACCATGACATGGACAGGAAATTTGGTCTGCATGACCACTGGAACCTCATGTGGGCATTCAGCCACACTAAAACATGTTCTGCTTTTTGAATTTCTGCTTTTGGCATAAGTAAAAAAGACAGTTTGCAATCTCGAGCTTTGTCTTCCCAGCGCGAATCCCCAGAAGTGCGCCATGCCTTTTCCAAAGATACGGAGGATTAAATTCGTCTTTGGCAGCAATTTTTGGTCCTAGTTAGCACAAGTGAGTCAGCTGTGCCGGTACAAATTTTCAGGGTGATAGCTTTATGCATGTAGGAGTTACATCCATTCAAAAATGGCGAATAAATACCCCTCGCACCTTGTATTAATATTTAAGAATTTATCGTATGATTACATCAATCATTTAAAAAAATGATAATTTTCTTTTAAGTATTCTCATATCTCATTTTAACAATATCCAATATTTGTGACTTTAAATTGCAACAAATCAAAAATTTGAGCATTAACCTACGTATTTTTATCCATTACCATTTTTGAAACTTCTAATCTAATGAAAAGACATAAAGACTGCTTAATTTCTTAAGCTCTAGAATAAGTAATGATTTTATGTATTCATTTGCTATTTCCAAATACAACGTTCTAAATTTATTTTTGTTGCCTTAGCATAAACATACAGTATTTTAGAATTAACTTTGAGCCAATATTTGCCACCCTAAAGTATTTGTGTATACTTTAATTAAGTTTGATTAGCTTAATATTATTTCACAAATAAAGGTTTGTACTTAGGCAAGCCGTCGTAGTTGAGTATTCACCAACTACCTGCAACATCCCTGGTTGAAATCCCGGGCTTGCCGAGTCCTAAGGCTAGTTTTTTAAGCGCAAAGATCAATCTCAAGATCGAACTTACAGTACTAAAGTACGATCTTAAGATCGATCTTTGCGTCTTAAAAAACTAGCCTCTAGTGTCTTGTGGTATTAAGTTACATGCAGAAAATAGTCGCGTCCATTGAGGGCTTAAATGGGCGAACCTGGGGTCATTCCCGAGGGTGAGGTAAACATTAATGCTTGTTTTGTGGGGCGGCAATATCCCCACAATGTGGACAGCCTCTATCAGATCGCAGCTGCGAAGCTGCGTTCTGACTCCAGAAACAATAAATAAACAGATTTGCACTTGAACATCAGTCTATGCGTGTTTCCTACCATTTTCTGACATTTTTTACCATTTTCAGCCATTTTCTACCATTTTCTGCCACTTAGTGTCAGAAAATTGGTATGTTCCTACTTGTTATCTTTATTGTTATGGCAAGGCTTACTGTCCAGAGATTTCAGTGGTTCTTGGACTGTACACTAACTTTAAGAGTTACTAGTGTTACTCCTTAAAATTATGGAAATTTTGAAAACTTTACCTTCCCACATTCGAAAAAACTTGGACAATGGAATTACTTTTTGTTTACAATCTTTCTTGTATTACTTAACTCTGTGAGCAGGGCCACCGCAGACGTCTAATAAGTAATAACTCATCTTTTCAAGATTACCCATTAATACCTTTATCTTGGCGCACTAAAACCGACAAATGCGTTGGACCACTGAAAAACGAAGACTTCTTTTCCTTTAATGCTGTGTTTTGTTTGTTGATATGTTAAGGGTCTTCTCAAAATTTGCTGGTTTTTCTTCCTCTGTTAGTTGATCAAGGCCTTGGAGCACCCAGTCTTCGTCTGGGAACACTGCTTTCAACATGTTTTCGTCCAATTTGTCATAAATAGGGCCCGGAAATAATTTTTTTAATATAAAACATATTTTAAAAACATTTCTCCACTTTTCCTCGATTTTAAACGACGTAAAATTTTTGCTGTTTCAAGGAAAAAATAGATATTTTCTCAAATATTCTAGTCAAAAAAAAATTACGGGCAAAATTGAGGAAAATAAATGGATGACCAATGCTCAATACAGCCTTCTCAAAATGTACAGAAAATAATAAAAATCTCTACAAAATGGCATTTGTACTAAGATTATGCATTCACAATCAAAACCATTGTCATAGACGAAATAATTGCGCCATGTATTGAGGCAAATTGAAAATTGTATTGTTTAAATCAATTATTACATGTCAAGTTTGTCCGAAGAAATGGCTAAATGCATCAATTTCACCAGATATTGTTACCAGAATCTGGAAAATTGGTGCACACAGACAAAAATACCAAAAATGGCCTTGTCAAAAAAAAAATATTTCTTAAATTTCTGGCTTTTTCCCAAATATTTTGGGCTTTTGAAGAAAATGTATATTGGATATTTTGTTACGTTTGCAAATATTTTTCCGGGCCCTAGTCATAAATTTTCACGTCTTCGAGAGGAGTCTCTATGTAAACGTATTGGTCGTCCGTTTCAAGGTAATAATTGCTAATATTTTCATCTGGCTCATTCTGATGTTTTGGGTCTTCATTTGAATGAACGGTCGCGTGAATTGGGTCGCCTACTGAAATGATTTTAAGTGTTAGGCATGTGAAAACTGCTTAAGTTAGCCCGATACTTAAAAATGTCAATCAAGTTTGTTTTGAAATACCTAACCAAAATGAGATATGTTTCGGAAACCAAGGGAAACAGTTTTGATTTACTGCATTTTCAACGTTTCGCAAGATAAAAAGTTACGCACTTAATAACAATTTGTTAAAATATACATAAAAAATATGTGAAAATTATGTGTCAGCTTTCGGGAATGCACAATGTAAAATTGAAGGTTATCTTGGTGTTGGGTTGGGCGAATATGATGTTTCTCGGTCCAAAATGATACATTTTAAAAGTTTACAGAATTTCTCAAAATATGGACGGAGCCATGGGGTTCCTTGACGGAGCACATGACAATATGTATTTTTCTAATACCGCTACAAGGAATGGCATTCCCTGTAAAGAGAGGTCATGATTAATTTAGTTTATAAAATTACCGTTTATATGAAATTTGATCTACCAATGAGTTGCTGTATTTCTTATATTTTAAATACAATTTATTTGAAATATGTATTTTAAGTGTGTTTCAGGGAATAGTACATACTATTTCGACGTGATCAGGGAAATTAAGTGAAAACTATTTGAACTGAATTAGGAATGCAGGGGAGGTTCGAATGATCCCCTCAAAAAATTTTCGCGGGCGGATGAAACAAGAGACGAGGCTTGTTTGGTCGGGAAAAGTTGAGAGATACCGGTCTAATTTGTTTTTGAAACTATTTGCGTTCGGGATCTGGATTTCAACCCGAAGAGATCCGTTTCGAGATTTCGAGAAAAGAGATTGTTTCATCCGCCAGCGATAAGAATTTTCAGGAGATCACTCGAACCTCCCGTGCAATCCGCAAGCACTTTCAAAGGACGTTTTAGTTAATTTTGCAACTTTGTCCGAGCCCTACGAATGTGTTTGTTCAAGAAATATAATTTGGCACACTTTGTACAAAGAGAATGTGAAGGATAATGTGTTTTACCATCGAGCCATAAGCTTTGACAGTTGAAGGGAGGCGAGTTGCAAGATGTGATGTAGTTTTCTGAAATTTTATTTGAAACTCAAAACGATTCCTCTTCAGACGAGGAATCGTTTTTGCTGTCAAGACAAAAAATCGACAAGTCAATACCGTTATTTATTTTTTTAATAAATAGCATCAAATATTTCGGGACCATTTGAAATGTAAAATATTTTTCTTACCAACACAAACAATCCATGCAAAAACAACAGAGCATTGCAACGCCCGGGTTTAAGTCTTAACTCTTAGGTCACAATCATTGAGAAAGAACTGAAGGGTCAGGGTTTGATAAAAGGTAATCTAATCTCTAAAACAAAAAGCATTGTGACGAAGGAAATCTATGCCTAAATTGGTGCGATTAACTTCTGCCTTGATGAATTTCCATGGATAAATTTGACCATTTATTCCAACAATTATATCGTTCGACCCATATGTGTGAATTCTAGTTCCATTTGCCGGCACAAGAAACGATGCATTTGAATATGATTGATCAGTCGGAGATCGAGGACAAACGCTGATTGCCGCTCCGGAATCAACGATATAAAGACGGCCACTTTTGCAATCGGATATTGTTTTCGCTGAACTTGGAGAGAAATCAGAAAGAGTGGCCAAAACTGAAGGGGATGGGATTTTTTTTACAAAGCGGAATAATGGATTGAAAACCTTGGCCTTTAAAATTGTCAAGTTCGGCCCTACCTGA
>CM021315.1:9012532-9055293 GCA_010645155.1 Tigriopus japonicus | reverse complement strand
TGGCCCTACCTGACTGTTTTAGTTTCCCGAGGAATTAAAGTTAGTTTGATTTCCCCGTTTCCATCTTTGATTTTGTCTTGATCCACTTGAGCGCTAACCAAAAAATGGCCCGGTGTTTGACAAGACCACGCAGCTAATCCAAATTTCAAGTGAAAATGGCAAAGCTGAACTGAACGACCAGGAGCTGGAGGCCTGTTCATTCCACGACGATTACCACTGCGAAAACCACTGGGTCTGGCTCCATGAAAAGACATTGCTGCAATTTGAACAGGCATGCCAAGCTGAGCTTTGATTTCCTTCAACTCAGACTCGATTCTCTTCAGAACTGAATCGTCCGACGAAATACAGGGTGTCCAGGAATTGATGGTGCATCGTGCTTTTCCTTGCCATTCAGACCAAAAAGATGCTTTAAAATTGAAAAAATATACAACAAGGAAAAGTTTTGAAAACGCTTATCCTATTGGAAACCACAGTTTGAAATGCATGCCACAATATTTGAGAGGTTCAGAGCGTTTCAGGCAAAGCAGGTCAAAAAGGTATCTAAAATTCGTCTTGGAAGGACACTTCAATAATCATTCATCCCAAGGGACATCTAATTCTTCTGATATCAATTCAATATTGTTCAGGAGGTAAGAGGAACAATCATAGAAGAGCTTTGATCTGAAATATGTTAAACACTTGAAGGGCATATGTGAAGTATGAGCATATTTTCAACCCTTTATCAAAAACGCAAAGTGAGGCCGAGAAAAAGATGAAAAGCACATGCCTTCATGCCCAGTTAAATAAGTTGTAAATCTTGATACACGAAGTTTTAGAAAGGGATCCATAATAGTTGCAACTGAACCATAATTATTTCTGCAAAAGTATATTTTTCTCTAACGTGTCTATAAGCTATTGAAAATCTATTTTTTCCTATGCACCATCAATTCTTGGACACTCTGTAGTTGCAATCGTTGAAGATATGGATAGATTCGCCATATATCTTCTTTGAATAATGATGGAATCGGCTTTTTCCACTAATTAATCTAATGGATCTTTCTTGAAGGGAATCAAATCGGCTTTTAAATCTAGAGGTAGTTTTGACCAAAAGAAATATCTGACCAAAGATGACTCGTGTTCTTCCGGTGATACCTTTGATTGCATTCCCCGAACGCGCGTTCACCACTCAAAGCCTCGGTTTTCAGGCTGTTTTGATGTATAGTTTTTGTGCATACTTTCAAAACGCTCGATGTCGAGAGTTGTGCTAGTACATTTGAGTATATACTTGCAAATCTATGTAGCAAAACCATACATCCAATCATTTTGAAATAACTACCGTATCATTCGAGCCAAAGTCTCCGAATCCCCTCAAAGTAATAGCAAGTGGTTGACCTTTGAGCAGGATTTGGGGGCGTTGCTAGGCTTTATCAAACCTCTGTCCGATTTTAAGTGGCGCTCCGGGTATGATCACCTTCATGTGTTGTCAATTGGGGTGTTTTTTCTGAATCCATCAGTAATAGAGAAAAAGTGTACGATACCTTTTGCATGTTTTTGCACCTTTTTGCACACCTTTCCTCTGTTTTTTTGTGAAGTGAAACCTCCGGGTTCACTTTCATGATCATAATCACAGCTTAGCTGGCCAAGGACGTATGTTCGATGATATGCAGCACAAAGGATATTCTCAATCGTCACTGAGTTCTGATGTAAAAAAGATGCGAAAATGATAAGCAACTATCACGTTATCTTCCTTTAATGCATTGATTATTGCATGAGAATGACGGAAAAAAATCAAAAAAAAATTCTTTTTTGATTTAAAAAAAAAAAAAAGAAATAAAACATTAGATACTGCTCATTACAGTGATCGAAAACATTGGAAAATAGAAGGTCAAAGGTTCCACGATTTGAATAAGCGGAATCAAAATATTTCAGAATGTACTTAAATCACGTACTAAAATACACCTTGTTATATTTTCAATATTTTCATGAAAACTAAAATCTTAAATGAAGATTTTGTAGTGCCTTTATATTATCTATTAGGTTAAGAATTGGCTCTTCTTGTACTTGATACAATTTTTCTCATTGTTTCCAGACACTACTAGACTATGTTTTACTAGATACTCAAAAGTTTTCAATGAAAATTTTTGAGCGAGTGATGTCCGAAATCCCGCCTAATCAATCTAAAACCCATTAGACCCAAAAATGTTTCCAAAAAGGGACGACTCGGTTCGAAAAAGAGATATTTATGCATTTCAAGGCTAATTCGAAGCGTGCTAAAGTTGGCCTTAACTTGCTTTGTTGTGAAAATTGAATGTTCTTTCTTGCTGAAGAAGTTACGTTGCTACTACGATTTATCCCCGGTCCTTTTACCACGACCGATTTTGAGAACAAATCATAGTAGGGACAAGCAATTAACCTTGAACAAAATTTTAGCTGATTCCACAAAATAAGCGCCTCTTGCAGTCGTACTGAGATATAGTTGCCAGCTAGAGAGTGGTTTTTAATGCCACTTTTGGCAAAACTTTGGAGAAATAGGTTTATCCTTAGATGCTTACATTTCTTTGCAATGGCATTTTGTTATCAAATTCGTACATTTCGGAGAAATGTTGATTTCAAGAAAATCTGTAACGGTTTGCCAAAGAGTGGCATTAAAACACACTCATTAGATGGCAACTATGTCTCAATCTGACCGCAAGAGGCGCTTATTTTGTGGAATCAGCTGAAATTTTGTTCAGGGCAACAATTACTAGTGACGTCTCATTTTTGGCGGGAAAAAAGTTCGGAAGGCCTGTGTTTCTGATAAGCGTGCGAGGTAACTAAAGTGAAGATTTAGGCCTGGTAATTGCAACAATACCTTTCTTATCTGCACAACTTGAAGTTGAAATAGCAATTTTTGACCTTGTTTTTGCAAAAAAAGTATGTTTTGTTGCTTTATCTAAAATTTCGTTACATAAGTTGGGAGGGTTCTTCCAAACTTTGAAATTAGGAATGCCCGACTTTGAATAACAAGATGGCCAGAGGAGATCGGTTCCTGGGGCAACTAAACCTAAAAACAAATAATTTATTTAATTGAAGGCTTCCAATTTCTACATTTGTTTTCAAATTACTTGGCAATACTCCTCGACATACATTAACCATGCCATTGCCCATAAATGCAACATTTTTCGCAAATCTGACCCTTGAAAACTGAGATTTTTTTTTTGGCAAGCCTGCACTGCTAACGGCAGCAGGTCCGTAAAATGATACAGTAATCACTCCCATTAAGCGATGAAGCGGGCAAGCTACAAGAATATTACACTTTGACTTGTTTTGATGTTTTTTGCCATCCATTTTCATTAACAGCAGGAGTTTGTTGCCTGTAACCGTGAGTCAGCTCTAGACCATTACTGACTGATGAGGTTGGCTTTTGGCTAACCTCTGCGCATATTTATCTTGCAAACTGGACAAAACATGAAAGAGGTCAACTTGCAATTTTATCCAGATTTTGATAACGTTTAGCAACAACTACCTTAGTGTTGTATTCCCGCCTTTGCTCCCTAGTCATATGTACTCCTGCTCGTACTAGTCATATCCATATCTGGATATATACCCATGTCTCTCTGTCAAATACAATCTAGTCATTTACCAACATCTCCTGATGCAACTCTTAGGTGTGCCAAAATATATCATTTGAACGAACAACAGTATTGAAGTTCTTCAGTAGCGTGTCAATATCAAGGGTTACAAAACAGGGGTGAAACGTGAAACGTGAAATGAAATAATTTCTTTTCTCTTGGACACCATCCAAAGATGTCTGACACACCATCCTCTATTTTGTAAAACATGTTTGTCCACAAGAATGAAAAGTAGAAAAAAAATCACTCACCTTGCGATTGATTTCCCCCATTTTAAGGCTTTCAGGTTAAAAAAAAAAACTATTGTCGTTGTCTTTGACTCTCTTAAAGTCTCCCGAGACTCTGACATGGTTAAAAAAAAACAAATGTTACCTAACTTTCTGTTTATTTTTGCTTGCTTATGCGCAAGTCATACTTGCCTAACAACACGGAAGAATGATTTATTTTGTTGGTTCTTATTTTCCTTCTCATTGTTGATTTAAAAAGGAAGGGAGTTGGATCAAAAATTTCATTATGAAGCCTCACAGACTCGGTGAGTAAAAAGAAATATGTTTCTACTTCAGCACGGTGTTTCTTTGAGCGGGAGAAGTTATTTTCAAATTCCAAAAACGTTTGAGACCAGTTTTGAGGTGTGAATGCAATACCGCACGATATACCTCAGGTTACTGAAAACATGCTGAAAGATAGTTTTTTGAACATTTTTTTCTACTCAAGTCTCGGGTAGTCTTATGGAGGTGTCTACCTAAAATTTTGTCGAAATCAACATAACCGTTTGTCTAAATTGATCTAACTACGTCCTTCAAGAATGCCAAACAAAAAGGCCGTAGACACTAGATCCTCGAGATTGATTTCAGAATGATTTTAGCAGAGCATTGCTCTCAGCACATCTAAGACTTTCGTCAAATATTTGTTTTTAAGCATGTTTTAAGTAACATTGCAGAGGTTTTGCTCGTGACCTAATTTACCGAATTCAAATAAATGTGCGGCAATGCATTAATGACGTCACAAAACTTGTCTCAAAAGTTTGTGGGGTTTAAAAATGGCTTCTCCAGTTCAAAGAAACATTGTGGCAGAATATTCTATCAAACACATGTAAAATCATAGATATTCACAACGAATTAGGTAGACTTATATTGATATAGTAAACATAGAGTAATATGTATTAGTATACTAAAATGTCATATGACCAAATTTGATGTTTGTCAATTATTTCGATGTATATGGTTAATAATATGATTTAATGATCCTGTATCTAATATTACTCTTCCAATTCCAATGCTTGGGAGAAAATGATATTGGAATTTTGCCTACCACTACGCTCCAAGTGCAAAGTTTCATAAGCTTGTACATATTTTTTGGAACCTATCATTGCGAAAAAATGAATCTTGTAAAGTGTACTTTTGGTGTACAAATCCAGAATTATCTTGTCCCTTGATCAAGGGTATAAGTCAAATAAATACCCTGAGGAATTCAGTTCACTCACGACAAAGGGATGTAAAGAACATTCAAAAATGTGTGCAAAGCAGTAATGAAGGGTTGGGTAAAAATGCGTCATGGAATCCTTTTAAATTTTCGAAAATCAGTGTTTTGGCAGGTTACTCAAATTTTGGGAGATATTTAAACAATTTGATGCACCATTCATTAATTCCTGACCATATACAACACGTTTTATCATCATTTGGCGGGATAACTCAACCTAGAGTAGAACCCCTGAGCCTCTAGCTCAACCAATAATATTCATTTTTTACAACCTGACACGAATGTTTTGTTGTAATTTTGAGCCAAAATGTTTTTGTGATGGATTCAATGAGTAAATTTGGGCGACTCTACACTCATCTAATTTACCCCCGGCTAGTCTCTCTTCCCTTTGAATTGACATGTGTCAAAACCAATTTGACTAAAATGTAGGGCTTGGACGGGTCAAAGTATGACCAAACCTTTTAACGTGTCTTTTCTTTGCCTGATATGCTTTACGATCGGTCTAGATAAATGAGTTCTCGAATCATATTGGAGAGTGAAATTATCAGGTTTTTTTTATTGGAGGTGTTCTTAAACTCATTCCCTTTTTATAGTGGTTTAAAGAGAGGTAGAGCCCTGCATGAAGAGACAACGGGTATTAAACTATCATTTGCTGTCCAAAAATGATTTATTACCAGGCCTGGGAATTTAATGCAAATAAAAAATGCCTTAAATTTTCCTTCAAAATGCAAATAAAAATGGGCCAGAATGCAATAAAATGCAATTAAAATCATATTTTAGGGGACATTTAATGTTTTGTTTTGGATTTCTAAAGTCTGGGTTGTCGATTCAAAATTTATTGGGCCTAAAATTGCAATCTTTTGTCCCGTGAACACCATATTGACGTATCTTTAAATTTCTATGTGGGTGTGGATGCGAAAAGGCTTTAGAGTAGTAACTTTTAACCAAGCGCGACAAATTCCACAAATTTTGTCCGTTCATTATTTTGTTTATTTAAATATACACGGTGTTCCGAATGATTTTTTAGGTTTGAATCAAAATACCCAAAGACATCATGGCACTTTTTGGACCCACAATTCAATGGGGAACAACTTTATTTTATATTATTTTATAAGTTTAGGTCCATGGAAAAAGTTATATACCTAAAAACCTATTAATTTTAACATTTTTAACAAACAATTTAACCCATATTTAGAGACCATTATGAATTCAAATTGAATAAAAATTCATTCAGCAACAGCTGAGTTATTTGACTTTGAATGGTCCATTTTTGACCCCAAAAAGCCGAAAAACGCTACAGTCATATGAAAAAAAAAATTCCCAAAGATTTCACATATCTTTTCAATATCACAAAAATAAATGATTTTTTTTTTGAGGTTTGAAACTTATGTCAAAATAGCTCAAAATAAGAAAAAATAATCATTTAAAATGCATTCAAAATACAATTTCCGATAAAAAATCTTTTGCAGGATCAAAGACACTCAAAGTTGGGTAATACGACCTTTCTCGAGGAAACTTTTAGACGCTAATTCACACCCACAGACGGAGAACCATTCTGATACCGGACATGAGATTGCCTATCGGAACTACTTTAGACGATGTGATGGCTGGCTTCGCTGGCCGGGCGAGGCTCAACCCTCCGACCCTAGCACCAATACTCCAAAATACTTAAAAGTTTTGAAAAAATCGGATAATATATCAAGTTTCGATTTTAGTCCATTTTGAACATGGTCCTTCTAGAAATCGTAATTTTGAATATGAATCTGTTAGACATATTTATTTGTAATTTTGGCACAACACACATCATAGCGTAGCCTAAATAGTAATGAAATATGCTTTCCAAAAATCTTGTTTAAGTGCATTTTAAGTGTTATTTTTGGTGGTTTAAAGAGTGGTAGAGCCCTGCATGAAGAGACAACGGGTATTAAACTAGCATTTGCTGTCCAAAAATGATTTATTACCAGGCCTGGGAATTTAATGCAAATAAAAAATGCCTTAAATTTTCCTTCAAAATGTAAAATAAAAATGGGCCAGAATGCAATAAAATGCAATTAAAATCATATTTTAGGGGGCATTTAATATTTTGTTTTGGGTTTCTAAAGTCTGGGTTGTGATTCAAAATTTATTGGGCCTAAATTGCAATCTTTTGTCCCGTGAACACCATATTAACGTATCTTTAACTTTCTATCTGGCTGTGGATTCGAAAAGGCTTTAGAGTAGTAGCTTTTAACCAAGCGCAACAATTTCCACAAATTTTGTCCGTTCATTATTTTGTTTATTTAACTATAGTCTTTGCTAATTTCATTTTTCGAGCTCTAATTTAAAAAAAACTGACTATAGTTATCCAGATAAAACTATAAAAAATATCTCCTTTATTGGTATCCGTATGTTTTAAAGGTACGTAAACCTGCGGTCCTTATACATAGTAGAGGTGGGCTTTGTTAGTCAAGGTACCACGTCTTCAGAAGTTTGTATCAGAAAAATCAAATCAAACAAAACGAGATGAGGGTGCATATCCTTTGTTAAAAAAAATGCTTTGCCCGAAAAATGCTTTGTTTTCAATTTTTGGCAGAAAAAGCCTTCAATGCATTCTTAATAGAAGTTTGCCCATTTCTGCCCTTGACAATTGCCTTAAATTCAAGATTCAGCCCTTATAATCTGACAATACATTTGCCCACAAAAAATCCTTAGCGGTCTTGTCAGCACAGTGATTCACAATAATATTCTCAAAAAGGAAAATAAAAACACGAAAGACATTGAATCGATGAATGAATTCACGGTGAAGTTTCTGTTCACCAAGAAAAAGCTAATCATTTTTTTTGCTTTAAAATGTGCTGTATCTTTTGTAGCTAGAGAAAAAATCGCTAGATTTGAATCGAGAGCAACTAATATGTCCCTGAAAATGCATTTGGAAAACAGAGTTTTCTCCTTACAGATCTAATTAGTTTATTTTGGTTTGGAGGATTGGTTGAAGGAGGCTACAAATGTCCCGATGAAGTTCCAGTTCCGTTGAATTTTCGCAAAATAGGCGATCAATTTATCTGGGCCACCAAATCCAAAAATTGGGAGAGCAAAATCGAAGCTGAAAATACGTGCATAGACGCAGGTGGACATCAACTAATAAACTTGAAGCATTTTCAACGTGAACATTTCGATCAGTTGTCGGCTTTAATGCTTCTAACAAGAGGTAAGTCTTTTTTTTCAACTTGATTTGTTGTTAGTCTTTTACATGACAAGGGGGATAAAATACCTGGATATATCGGGAGTGGAAAAAACAAATAGCCACCAATTTTCCGCCAAAACACTCTAGTAAACGTATAGGTTTCATATGACAACCATTTGATATTTCCTGTGAAATGCCGTGCAACAACTTTCATGTTGATTGATGTTGTCTCAAGACTTCCTTGCCTTGCTTTTTAGTGCCATTTATTGGCGAATTTGCAAGCATGGATTAATATTCTTGGTTAACAAAACCTTTGCAAATGAAATGGTGAGCAGATAAAACAAGCAAACATTTACAAGTGCCCCGGAAGGTCCATAGAGTTTTATGACGTCGCACCCAAAAACGTTCAGGTGCATAATACATCTTTTCTTTTTGAAAAATTTATTTTTCGCCCTCTTTTCCTATTTTAGAGACTCAATTCTTGGTTGGAATAAGGGCTTTGAATGAAAAAAAGCCATGTGAAGGGACTGCCTGCACACGGTGTTCCGAATGGCTTTTTAGGTTTGAATCAAAATACCCAAAGACATCATGGCACTTTTTGGACCCAAAATTTAATGGGGAACAACTTTAGTTTTATTGTATTATGTAAGTTTAGGTCAGGGGAAAAAGTTATATACCTAAAAACCTATTAATTATAACATTTTTTAATCAACTATTTGACCCATATTTAGAGACTATTTAGTTACCCCGTGAATTCAAATTGAATAAAAATTCATTCAGCAACAGCTGAGTTATTTGACTTTGAATGGTCCATTTTTGACCCCAAAAGGCCGAAAAACGCTTCAGTTATATGAAAAAACAAATTCCCAAAGATTTCATATAGCTTTTCAATATCGCAAAAATAAATAAAATTTTTCTAGTTTTGGAGCTCATATCAAAATAGTCCAGAATAATATAAAATATCACTTAAAATGCACTTAAACAAGATTTTTGGGAAGCATATTTCATAACTATTTAGAGTACGCCATGATGTGTGTTCTGCCAAAATTACAAATAAAAATTTCTAACAGATTCATATTCAAATTTACGATTTCTAGAAGGACCATGTTCAAAATGAACTAAAACCGAAACTTGAAACATTAACCGATTTTTTCAAAACTTCTAAATATTACACAACTTTGAGTTTCTTTGATAATGCAAAATATTTTTTATTGCAAAATGTATTTTAAGTGCCTTTTCAGTAATATCTTTTACATTTTTGAGCTATTTTGACATAATCTCCAAAATTCGAAAAATTTCATTCATTTTTGCGATATTTAAAAGCTATATGAAATCTTTGGGAATTAGATTTTTCATATAACTGTAGTGTTTTTCGGCTTTTTGGGGTCAAAAATGGACCATTCAAAGTCAAATAACTCAGCTGTTGCTGAATGAATTTTTATTCAATTTGAATTCACGGGGTAACTAAATAGTCTCTAAATTTGGGTCAAATAGTTGATTAAAAATGTTATAATTAATAGGTTTTTAGGTATATAACTTTTTCCCCTGACCTAAACTTACATAATACAATAAAACTAAAGTTGTTCCCCATTAAATTTTGGGTCCAAAAGGTGCCATGATGTCTTTGGGTATTTTGATTCAAACCTAAAAAGCCATTCGGAACACCGTGTGCAATACAGAACTTGTTCATGCGGATGGATCCCCTTTAGATATCGATGCCCTATCTTTTGAGATTTTCGTGGGAGCTCAGAATGAATGTTTCACTTTGGCACAAGAGAATCCAGTTATCAAGTCCATTGATTGTGGAACACTAGATTTTGGTGTTCTTTGTGAATTTGTTTGTTCTTCAGGTAAACTTTTTTTTGTCATCATATGGATGGATCAACGATGACTGCAAACCTTAGAAAGCTTCATGTGTTTTTTAGGTGATTGGACCCTAGAAAGTGAGACTTGCGGAAATGAGGTTGTTCCTGCTGAGTATACCAAAGTGGGCAATAAGTTTTATCAATTAATGGCTAGAAGTAATTTGGATTGGGTTGATGCCATGAAAGAATGTTCTCAGAATGGCTCCAACTTGCCCATGCCTAAAACCAAAGAAGATGTGGATGCACTAACAAACATTACCAAGCTCCTTATGGGTAAGAAGACACTCATTTAAAAATACAAAGTGAAAGTTTTGTGATCTGATGAGTAAGAAATTGATGCGACCGTTCAGAGAAACATTTTATTATGATTCCCAAATATCAATATCTCATACAGATGAAAAAGTGTTTGTGGGTCTCCAAGGAAGATTCTTTGTCAATTGTGAGGATGAGAACTGCGTTGGGATGTTGTATTGGAATTCAGCAGAGAGGTTTACCAACTACGAAGACTTTCACTCCGTTCAATTCATAAGCACAAAGGATGTCGCAGGGCCAATTCTTGATTCGCAGCGACAATTGAGGGCAATAGAAACACGTTATGAGCTGACCGACATTATTTGCGAGTTTCCTTGTTTCAACCGCACGACCGATACTCATACCACCAATACTAAAACCACCACCTCTACCACCTACATAAAAACCACCACCATAACCCAATCTACCAAGAAAACCACCACAAAAACCACATTATCTCGAAACTACAGAGAGTGGATTGAAGTGGGACGGAATGGGGTCGAAGGATGCCAGAAGATTTGCCAAAAGTCATGTCTAAGTGGAATCAACTTGTGCTCTGGAATCAAACAAGGTGAAGCATTTTGAATAGCAGGGATGGCTCTACGAAGGATTCATTTCAAAGTTGTAGGACCTACAGCTAGGGTCTGACACCAGCAATTTAGGACATACGATGACTGCTTTGATTCAATGAATTTTGATTATTTTTTCTAATAACATTCGTTTTTTGAGTGAATGGTGGAACATAACAACATTTTAACAATGGCAAATAACCAGAGAAATGACTTGTGTTCAAGTGAATGTTATTTTAAGCATTTCAAGGAGAGCAAAAAGTCATGTTATACTCTAAAATAGGTCTAACGTTTTAAGTGATATTAACTCAGAAAACTTCATGCTCACTAAATGTAATACAGAGACACAAAAATGAACTTATTTCTAGAAATTAGGGAAAAATGTTTGAAAAAGGAGGGAAATCCTCTTTATCCTCGTTATTCCCTGGAGGAAAATCCCGTAAATCCCAATAAACGGGATGCTTTATGGTTCAGATAGTCCACCAACCAACCCTGCAATATTCCTACTGAGCGGACAGCCTTTATCAGATTACAGCTGCGAAGCTGTGTTTTAATTTCGGAAACACAAACAAATAAAATTTAAAATTCTAAAAAGTCTTCATTGTACTAATGGAAATAATTTTTGTGTGGGATTTAATTGAAAAAAGTGAGATTTTGTGGGAAATATAGTGTGTTAGGGATATTTGTGAATAATTATAGACATAAGGAAGAAATGCTTGAAACAGAGGAAAAATTGCTTGTGAGGTAGGAAAAAATGCTTGAAGAGTAAGAAAAAATGCTTGAAAAGTGGGAAAATCCCGTTTATCCCCCTTGGGATATACGGGACTCTTTTTGGAGGGGATAATCCCCCTGATCAACCCTGGTGATCATCCGCGCAAGGTGTATTGATGATGACGTCATGGACACTCCTCTGGAATTCGTCCTCTAGTATAGTGGTTCTTGATTTGAGTGACCTGAAAACTTTCCCATGAAGTTTTGAGCACCAAATCATTTTAAGGTGTAACTTTGACCGAACAATCTTTTTCTTTTTTTGCTTTTGAGAGCAAAGTATCATGGACGCGCAAATCATTTTAAGCGCCGAAAAATGGTGAACATCTATGGATTAGTCGGTGAAATGCTTAATCGCAGAATATGCCCAACATATCTAGGTGAAAATGATATTGTGATTTGTAATTGCAAAATCTCAATCAGCTTGGCCGAAATGTAATTACAATTACACTGAGCTCAAATGTAGTAAATTACAATTACATTTAAATGTAATTGCAATTATGTTGTTTTAATTTCAATAACAATTAAGTCACAAGTCTGAAATAATGGAACTATTGGGTGCGTTTAAGTTAAGACACAATTTATGTTTCATCAAAGTTTTAGCTACATTTCACGCTCATCGAAAACACAGGGCTTTCGATTTTTTCCCGCCAAAAATGATGACATTACTAGTAATTCCTGCCATAAGAGTGAGGCATTTTAAGCATGAACTGAAATACGTTTATGGGATATAACTACTATGATGTGCTCTAAATGAATGCCTGCTAATTGATAAAAGAAGACAGTAATTTATGTATGTATCATAGCAAGCAATTTGTCAAAATTTGCCAAACATGTCGAGGAATCCACTTGATGAGCAAAAGGTTAGGTGGTTGAAGTAAATGGTCAAAAACATTTTCTCCAGCGGATTAAGGAAGCCAAAAAGTCTATTTGTCAAAGTTTGGCTGCTCAGGATGACTGATTTGGTCTGAGCTTTTATCTTATTTTATTTTATTTTTAAGACCGCCTATTTGACATTCCTGCAATGCAAGTTTGTATCATAAGTAAAGGCTGATTGCATTTTAAACGTTTTGACTAAATTAATTGTAATATACAGTATTCCGAAAATGTGTGGTGCTTGCCAAGAGTTTCCCTTCTGTTGCGTGTACGTACAGGGTTGTTTTTATTTAGATTCCCCAAAACTTTGATGACATATTGCGACAAAAGGAGACGATATAGTTAAATAAGATAACAGTAACTTTAAAAATACAGGTGTATACCCACCTCTTTGTTTTTGTCGTCTAATGAATTTCAGCTACATTAGTCCTTCTAATTGGCGCTCAAAGTAAGGATGTTTTTAGATAATAGGGCGTGCGTACCTTGAGCTACGGAGCCGCTCTTGAAAACAAAATCCTAGTTTAATAACGGGTCTATCAATTTCATCAATAATTTGTCTAAGTTTACCAAAAACTGTTTTCTTCAAATAGTATTCGTATAATGCAATCACAAATGTTATGTGTCACGTATAATTCTTGATTTAGTAGGGGACTCTAATTCGTGACAACCCTGTACACGTGAAAGTACAGTATATCAAATATTTTTCCCCTTTGGTCAAAGTGTTGCCCATTGTTTCAATCTGTTTCAAACCGACACTGACAAAAACTGTTTGGTATCAGAAGGTAGTTTTGGTGAAGATTTGACTGAGCAGCCTAAACATATTTTTTAGCAATAATTTGATTCCGCGCTATTTTCCCATCTGTGAGCGTTTTCATTATTTCGTAATATTTAGTGTTGTTTTAGCTTTTTGCACATTTTTCTTAACTGTATTTTTTCCCGAATATTTTGGTCTTTTTTCGAGCTTTTTGACCTCCCCAATTGTTTACATTTTTATGCAGTTTAGGAAAAAAACCTGAAAATATTTTTCCTCTTGGAAATTTGGACTTATCCAAAGCTCTGATTTAAATATATTCAATTTCTATTTTATTTTTCAAATACAGAAGTCTATGGGCATCATTTTTTAAACAAACAAAAAATCCCTATAAATGGCTACTACGGACAAATAACTCTAAATTTCACTGGTACCTACCTCCTTCAAGAGACTTTTTTTTATTTAGGAGCCAGTAAATTAATGGTACAAATTGACGGTGTAGAATTGTATTAAACCAATTAATTTGAGTAACCTCTCCATATAAGGCTCCATATCGTATAAAAGGGAGTTCAAATGAACATGAATGGTCTTTTTTACAGATTCAATTGCCAATACCAATCAGCTTGAGATCGTTTGTCTATGTCGCATGACCTCAATCCGACGGTTTCCTGGACAAATTTGCGGCCCTCAAATGACAGGCTGTCAACGAAAGTTTGACCCAGAAAATCCCATTGCTAAACCGCCAAATGGAATATGGGTTGATGGTCTGAACAACTAGACAAGTGTTTTGTACACTAACGAGGAGAAACCTTAGTATATGAAGTAACATTTGAAATCTTGCAAAAGATGAAATAGAGAAGCTGATTTCATTTTCAAGAGCTTGAAACTGCATTGTTTGCTTCCTTTTTTTGCGCAATAGTTAGAATGGCTGACCTCAATATAATATGAATTGCCTGTCATGGGCTTTTTGGCCATTCTTGTCATTTCTTTGTTCGCAAACACGCTTATAGGTGGTATGTTAAAACATATAGGATTTATTATGCCTGTCTAAAAACCCAACAACTAGGGCGAATTATAAGGTCAGTTATTGAGCAAATTTGAAGAATTGGCAAGAGCAAAACAGTTGACAAAATTTTGGAGGTGATTAGGTGTTAGCTGTGAACTGTATTTCTTGTTTTGATTTCAACAAGCCGGCCGCACAGAAATAGTTTTTCTGTGCAGCCGGCCCATGTCGTTTCGGTCTTCGCCAATTGTTGAGCGGACAAAGTGCGGGAACATTTGAAATATGTAACCAGGCAAACGACAACCATGCACTTGATGAATCAAAGGTGGAATTGAGGAATGCTTTTTGAGTCATTTTTTGCTATTGCTAGTGTTCACTTTCTTGAAAGAACGAAGACGTCACTAGATGACCATGCCTGGGATTTGAATACAACAACTAGGAACTTTTTTGCCAATGGCAGGAATTACTAGTGATGTCATCGTTATGTTACTAGGGTTGTAATTTCAATATCTTGTGGTCGACACTCACTTTTAGTTAGCTTGTTCTAGTAACTGACTAAAAAAGCAGAGCAACGGATTGACTTTTATTGCGCAGAAAAGTAGTCAATATTTCAAAAACTGGACACACTAAAGTAGATGGCGTTTTAATGTCGGTTTGAGGAACCATCCACCTCATTTACAACCGTACCGTCAATTTTTAACCGTTATCAAAGCAACAAATTAATACTTGAATTTAACTTTACAAACGGCACTTCAATTCGACAAGTAGGTTGTTGAGTCAAAGAAGTCGAAAGTATAATTCTGATGGTAATTTGCACTTAAGCAGGGATAACCTATATAATAGTATAAATACTGGATAAGAACTCGCGGAATTTCCTAGCTCGCAACCTCACACGGATGAGGCCGAGAGTTCGTAAGTAAACAAGAAGTACAAACGGCCATGTTGGGAGTAGAAAATCAAACGGAAATCGACCAAGAGTCCAAAAGATAGTGCGCCAATCGGGGTTTTCTGTGTTTCAAGCGGGTCCAGCCAAGTCCTAGCCTTGGTAAAGGTCAACCCCACGCCCCGAAATCAGTCTGATGTGGGTGTTTCGAAGACATTAAGTTCAGCCAATAACGAGTGAATGAAATAGTGAATGAATGAATGACCACATCATGGAGTGCGAATGAACCCCCCCACAAGGTGTCTTTTCTACAAGATGACGATCAAAGTGATCAAATTAAATCTGATGATGACTAGGTTACCTGCTACAACCTTCGGAAGTGATAGACCTAACTAAAGCAAAAAGAACGAATATGGACCGGAATCTGAGCCCAAATTCCTCTTTTGCGCAAAAGGATTAACAACAAACTTTCCCACGGACCAAAACGGGGAGTTTCTTTATGCTCATCCATTACAAAACTTGAACAACTTAAGAATATCTTACCATTCCTTGAATTATCAACAACAAAATAGCGGGGTTTTCCGAGCTTATCTATTATCCGATTTGAACGTCTTATTAATATCTTTGAACTTAATATTGAACCCATCCATGTATTATCTTGAACTTAACTAACACATGCCAAACTTTGTATGAAATCAAGTTTGTTTTAGGTTGTGTCACCTTGGCATTGTTCTATAAATGATGTTCCATCCTCGAATTTCTTTTATAATATGGTTGTGTCTTTTAGTTCAGGATAATTCAAGGACAGGTAAGATATTCTTAGGTTGTTCAAGTTGTCTAATGGATGAGCGCGATAAAAATCCCCGTTTTGATCCAGACGAGAGTTTCTGGGGTAAATTTGGTTCCTTTCCAAGAGGAATCTGCGTTCGCATTAAGGTCCACATAAAACAAAGAAAGAAGTCCTCAGTGTCAAGAATTCCATCAAATGAAGAACAAATTAAGATGAACTCAAAACATATCAGGTGTGCCTACTAGCAATGGATGGGCTCAATATTTTGATTTGCCTTTCGACTCAGTCAGCCCAAATTGGTGATCTGACAGTCTAACCCGGATTACATGGACCCTCTCAAAGTCTTGAGAATGAAATGCTCCCACCAAGATTGAATTGTGTGGATTTTTTGACTCAATTTGATTGTTACGTGTAATTCCTGGACAAAGGGATCTAAGAACTAAGAAGATCAATCAAACCCTATCAAGCACGTAGAGCCTATCCCTGCAATGAAAAGACATGATCCACTGGTCCTGAAGGACCCTTAGCCTCAGGCCTGCGTGGTCCTGACCTTCTTGAGCCCCAAGACTTGAAACATTTTCAATCAAATCCACAATCCAGGATTTAATCCTCATGTTTTTCACTTATTTTGTCTCAAGGACGTCGTGATTGCCTTTGTTCCAATTCCAATCCGGATCAGATGGCTGATCTGATCCAGAACCGTCAAAAGTGCCCTTCAATAGTTACAACCAACAACATCTTCGACTTGGACTCCATCTTGTTTCAAAATGAGACTATTCTCATTCCTTCATTTTCCTATAGAAATGGCTCCTGCGTCGTGGAGGTGCTGAAGAGGATGGAAGAGGAGTAACCCTCCAGATATCACCACAGATACTTCTATTTAGCATTGTTTCACAGAAGTTGGACTAATGGGTGAAGCAAAATTCCATCTATGTATTTTCCTGATTGTTAAGAGGACTAAAATCCTTTGGAGAGCTGAATGTCAAACGTTCATGAGACGAGTAAAAGGAGTGCTGGGACCTTTATAACCAAGGTGAAGAACAATTAGTCAATAAATATTAACACACAAAGTTCACTGAATTCTTTCAAGATGCATGTTCAACAGTTTTACTCGTTAATAAGGAATGAATGACATTGTTTCAAAATATAGCCTCGGCCTCATACCATTTTTTCAAAAATCGGAGTTCGTGTCCACCCCTTTCAGGGGTTCCTGACTTAAGACACTTCTGTATAATTCCAAACTATAATGACGTCACTGCAACTACTCGCTTAAACTATCAATCATTCATTGTAGGTCCAAGAACTTTGAGCAGTCCGTTTCCGACAAGAATGATTGTGAAACTTATTAATTAATTGTGTTTCATTGGCAGATTGAAATTGGTTAACTTTTCAAGAACTGAAGTTTTCTGGCAGGACAAATATTGCCTTCATTTCGTTTGAATATGTACTTTGACAAGTTGCATCATAAATTTGTTTAGGCTACTGTCACTCCCAGTTTGTTAGATTTTCAATTTTTAAGGACTTTCCTCTTGTTTACATTGTCATTTATAGTCGTTTTTTCTCATAAATGTGCTAAATAATTAAAAACTGTTAACTTGAAATTATCAAATGTTCAAAAATCATTGCAGATTTATGAAGCAAAAAAGGTCCCTACAAGATGACGTTCATTAAACACGGTACTGGAAAAATTATTTCAAGTTTCTGTGGAAATTACCAAACATTATGAAATGTGATTCAGACTCTGGAAACCAAGAGGAACAACTTTGATTTTCTGAGTTTCTCAAAGTCAGGTCTAGATTAAAAGTTATATACCTGAAAACATATTGAATAAATTAATTTTTGAAAATCTAGTCACTACACTTTTAGAGCAAATTTAAATACCATTCGAATCAAAATTGCTTGAAAATTTGTTGCTCAGCTGCTATATAAAAATTACTCAATTAAAAATTGGTGAAATACACCAGTAAATTTGTTTTTCACTCTAAAAGTCAATTGACTCGTTATCATGGGCCTCTCAGTGATTTGCATGTCGGCTGGCAGCCAAACGTGACATTTTTTTGATTAAATCATCCGTACTACTGGACGTTGACTTTATGAAAAGACGTTTGAATCACGAGAAGAAGGTACAAAATTGTTGGCTTTAAAAGCATCCCGAGGGTTTACTATACTCAATTGCTCTTGGGCCTCGGTTCTATGAGAGTAAAACGTTGGCTTATCTGGCAATCAGTAGCAGTTTGGGGCACTTGATTTCACTAACTCAAATTGGATGGGAATACTGATTCAGCACTATACCGTATTTGTTTTGCAATATAATTGGTTCTTGGGCTTCAAAAATGCAAAATACAACAAGATAACATTTGCTTCCCCGTAAGATTGTCCCAAGATCCTGATACTTTTGCTAATCATCATGTTTCAATTGCACGAGCAATGTTGTAATAGCTGGTGAGTAAGCATTATCAAGTATGAATGACTTAACAGTTTCATTAAGTTTGCAGTATAAGTGTTTTATCCTTTATGACCACTTTTGTTGTTGTTTTTTTTACCGCACTTTTCAACAAAACATTTGCCCTAGTTTTGGAAAACTTGGGCAAAGCACTTAAGCATGAAAATCTCTTTCAAAAATTAACATTCAGGTGTTGATTGCTGACTTAGCTTAACTCAGTACTCGTACAAATACGCCAAAACTTTGTTTTGCAGACAAATTTCGGTAAATCAACTTTTTCTCCTTTGGTTTTGGCAAAAATAAGCCCTCTATTTTCCTCCTTTCCAATTTCAAAAATGCATGACAGAACATTCTAACCACCACTACAAATAACCTGGTCTTCGTCTTTTTTATTCATTTTGCTTGCAATTTTTCTTATTTCGAAAATATTTCCCTCCGGCTTGAGACGGCTTTGAAATCAATTAACCAAAAATGATTGCACCTTGATTTTTCATTCACTACTTTGTTGATCGTGAAAGCGAGAGGAGGGACACATTCATCATGAAGACTTTTAATAGTTGTGAGTAAATTGTGAACAAGTATAATGCCTCTCTTCTCACGGGATTTTTTATGTTTGTGTGGAATGACTAGTGAGCATAATTTGCTTGGTTTCCAAACGTGTTTGTTTACTTTTTTTGGTGCTCATACTGACTTTAGATGGTGTTTTCTACTGATGCAAACAAACTGGCCTTTTATTTGTTTGTTTCATATCTGTTTGGGTTTTTAAAATATTTATTTGTTTGGGGTGAATTTGTATCATTCCCAAATAACAGCACTGTTGCCGTCAAGATTTGTATTAATTTGTAAAAGGGAGTGTGTGACGATCATTTTTGCCACAATAATTAATACTGTTGAAAGGATTGATTGGTCTAAGGAGTACGTGTATATTTCATACAATTGCAACACTTAGTTTTGATATTGGAAAGATTTTAAGATCTTACCTTGCAAGTGACCTTTTTCCACTGCTAGGGCGTGTTCCTTTTGGCAGCCCTGTACTTCTGGGAGACCAAAACAATAAGCATCTGTCGACTTCTTTATCCGATTTGTTTGTTTTTTATTTGTGATTTGTATTTGTTTGATCTGCTATTGCTTGTTTGTCTTTGTTTGTTCTTTGTTATATTTGTTTGTTTCCCATCAGTAGTGCTATCATCAACAACTGACGATAGATGACGCTACTCCTAACTAGAGACGCCTAGCTACGTCTAGAGCTACGTCAAGCGGTCAAATTTGAACAGGATTGCTACCAACTGTCTTGTTCTAGTAAAATCATTAAGATCTATTAAATACTAGAGGGAGTGTAAAAGTAAAAACCTGTCGCCTTTTGCCAACTGTTTAGCGGACAAAAGTGTGGGAACATTTGAAATGTGTGACCAGGCAAACGACAACCATGCACTTGATGAATCAAAGGTGGAATTGAATAATGTTTTTGGAGTCATTTTTTTGCTATTGATAGTGGTCACTTTCTTGAAAGATCGAAGTTCTTCCGTTTCACTTATGCCTACCAAAGTCACAAGCTGACATGCACCACAAAGACTGAAATTTCACATCAAAGTTGAAGATTTCTTGGGTCAGAAACCCGTGGACCTTATTTTCCCTATTTTTAAAATTTGCGACCACTCAACATCAAACATATGAACCGTTTCGGTTAGTTTTTTAAGTCGGCAATTTTCGATCTCACAGGTCGAATTTGTTTGTCTTCACTGCCATATTCTGCCATTTTAACATTTCATTGTTACAAACTTTTTTACGCCGCCATTTTCTGCGATTCTTATCTGCTTCAAATATTGCCGACAGGGTCAGGTGATGTGATAAGTTGAGAATTTGTTCTGATTCGCAAATCCTCAAATATTTTTTGGAGACAATTCCTAATCAAAGAGGTTTCACTTTGACTTAAACCAGTCTGCCAACCACAGCGGCCGCCCGTACTAACTCATTCTTTAAAGAGTCGGATGTAAGTGCTTCCCAAGATGGCGTAGGTTCAAATCCTGTTGGGAATCGGATCGAAGCTGTCGGGAGAAATCCTTAACCTGTATCATTGGGAAATTTTATTCATTGCATATATTCAAAAAGAATCGATCCCATTTTAACTTGCTAGAATGTCCGGGTAGCGTTGCATCAAACCGTCACTTGCCATTTGGAAAGAACGTGGGAGGGGGATACTAACCATAAATTGTGATTTCTTACATCTTGGGACTTGTCAAAATAGTTTTCTGCTTATAGGTGTTGGATTTTGTGTTTTGTTTGCCCTTGATGTAGTTTGTGGTGGCTATCATTGTCAAGATGGAACACCTATTCCTTTACATTTTCATCGAGTTGGGGACCAATTTATTTTCCCTTCTCGGAAACGTTCTTTGACGATGCGAGAAGATGCCTTGAATTTCTGTTTACAAGCAGGAGGACATCAATTGATGCATTTGCAAAACACGAAAGGACCAAATCTTGATGCATTGGACGATTTGTTGAGAGAAATCAGAGGTAACGGAAAAAGCATTGAGGTTAACGATTGACATATATTACAGTGAAGATGTATTCTCTATCTTTTCTTTTGATGTATAAGATATTCTAATGTAGTGACTAAGTAGGGCAATTTTAAACAAAGTCAAAAAGCCCCATTACCGGAGAGGTGAAAGTGTTTCAACTCGAAAGCAAATTCATACACACGTTGGGTGCCGGTTGGTACTAAGACAAATGTTGTTAGCAATGCAAGCCATTACATTCACACAACTTCTTTGTTATTCCTCTACTTGTACACAAAATATCAAATTCCTCTACGACTCATTTTCTTACATTTTTTCTTTCATATTTTGCTAATGATCAAATATTTTTGAACCCTGAAATATTCCAGGCCTGCCAAATTGATCTTACTTCCAACCAATATTTCAGTATTTTTGGGGTGGAAAAAAAACAAGTCCTTTTGAGCACTTTCTTACTAACCACAAATTTCCAAGTAACATTTGCATTGCTAAAGCATTGAAATGGTAATCTTTTATTTTCTGACCATGACCTAACTTTGAACTCTGATCAATACAAATTGGCAACCCTGAACTGAACAAATAATCTGGAGTCGAACGTTTGAAAATGGACATATGCCAATGCCGGGCGTTTTGAACACTCGAGGATAAAAAATGCCAACTTTAGCATAAAGAGCATGTCATACACGTGTCAATGCAATCCCGCAAAAATTATCGTACCAAACGACTGGAAAAGTAGGAACAAAAAGTGTTTAGTCGCGCAACAGACCATTTATGTGTTTATTGTCCATAAATGAAAATTGTAGCAAATTGAAACTGAAAATTGTCAAGATTGGCTTGAACTGGGTTGATTGTTGGCTCCTGGTGAATATATTGACGAACTTGTTGAACACACATTGGTACTTGGATAGTCAGTAATGGCTTTCGAACTGTAGAAAGCAAGGACTCGATCATTGGCGAACTTCCTGATTGAAATATAAAATAGTCCACCACTTAAATCGATGAAACATGGACGAAAGGAAGGGTATAAGCTGTATAAACCCATTTCTTGGCATCCCACGGCTTCCTTTGCATCACGAGGTCAGTAAAACCATGATGTCACATCACTTATGAGCATGGTCTGAAGTTTCTCTTATTAAGTCCTTATAAACTTCATTTTGTGGCCCACTAACAAACTGTCGATTGACTCTAAATTGATCTCAACAGGTGGAATGAGTTAGATCAGTTGTAAGCTTTATTTTCAAGACCATGGACAAGTTTTTGTTGCTTGAGTTTTGGTCGTTTCTTGATGGCAATGAAGCACTCGTAGAACTGCTTTCTGTTGAGAAAATACGCACTTTTCAACTCCATGGAATCACAAGAGCCACCCATAAAGGCAAAAAGCCATCTTTGGGTACATTTTTCCAACATTTTGATGGAAGAATACTCGAGTAAAGCAGACGTCCTCATTTTGTTTCCTAGACCATCATGGCTGACTAAGAATTCAGTCTGACTACGTAGCAACAGATTCAAAACATTTCTGTAGTCCAATACAGAAAGCCGGAGGTAACCAACAGTGTCTTTGATTAAGCAAAACAAAAAGTGAACCCTTGGGTAAAACCCTTTGTCTTTATTTCCTAAACTTTTCAGGTTACCAAAAGATCGTTCCATAATTTGGAAATCTTTCGGAAAACTTGAATGTCGCATAATGAGCCTAAATTTGGCCACCCTAAGGCAATTTCTATGTCTTGTTGATTTCGAGAAAGCCCGAAGACATGAGATAAAAAAATAAAAAAGGATGTCAATTTTGAGTGGTACAGGAATTTGAAAAAAATCCTCCGAACTCTCTGTGATCCAGGTGAATGATTTATCATAATGGCAGTCATTGCTAACAACCTTCCGCTTCAAATCTTTGCAATGCTGACGTGATACACTTCACCGGCGAATTAAGCAAAATGATTGTGAGAAAACTCCGAAAGAATATTTGGATACTAAACAAGAGTTTAGAAAAGAAGTTCGAAAGGCAAAAAAAACTCCTGGAAAGACTTTTTGTCTGATGAAAAAGATCTCAAAGATGTGGCAAACCTCTTTAAGGTCATTCAAAGGAAGGAAAATCAATCAGTGGGACTTCTTTTTGGGGAGTTTGGGTCCATTGAATCCCCTGAAAAGAGTATCATGCCATTCCTAGATGCACATTTTCCCGGAAGTGTAGATCACCAGGAACAAATGCCGATGCACCGTTTTTCCACCATAGAAGATATGTCATCCAACGACATATAGTTTATAACCGTGGAGAAAGTGCGATGGTCCATCAAATACTTCAGCCCTGACAAGGCTGCCGGACCTGATGAAAACAAACCAAGAGTACTACAACGCATGGAAACTTGGGAAGTGTGGGCATTAGTAGGCTTGTGTTTTTACATAAGACTTCTATCAAACTTAGAGAATCTCGGTAGGTTTGTTTGTTTATTTGTGGTGGAGTCAGAACGCAGCTTCACAGCTGTGATCTGACGGAGGCTGTCCACCATATGGTGGTATTGCCGCTCCACTTGGACAAGCCAACAAGCATTAATTTTTACCTCACCCTCGGGAATGACCCCAGGTTCGCCGATTTAAGCCGTCAAGGGCCGTGACTATTGCATGTAACTTAATACCACAGGCCACTAGGACTCGGCAAGCCCGGGATCGAACCGGGGCTTGCCTAGTTTTTGCATTGAAAGACAGTTCAACGCTAACTTTTGACTCCGAAGAGTTGAGTTTGTAGATTTGATTTTTGCATTGAAAGACGGTTCAAATGCTAAATTTTGACTCCGAAGAGTTGAGTTTGGAGAGTGGCAGTCCGCCGGGATCGAACCCCAGTCTTCCGCACGACAACACGACGCAGTACGCACTACACCATGCCTCACCCCCTGATTCTCGGTAGGATTTGCACTGAACTTTGAGTGTACATAACTTTTGACTCCAACGTTCGATTGAGGTGAAAATTGAAATACGTATCTTGACAACATATGCAAAGTTTCCTTTGCAGAAGAACGTAATTGAATTGTTCCTACTAGAAATCATGATTCCCCTCGTTACCTTTCCAGTCCAGAGAAATTCAGTGGTTCTTGGTCTGGCCTTAAATGCTTTGGGCACTGAAAACAGGGTTACTTTGAACTGGATCAAAGACAAAAGCTCAAAACAGTGTACTATGCACTTGGCTCATCAATTTCAATGACAGTATAGAAACTATTGGCCCTTCCAGGTATATTATAGTTTTTGAACAGATTATTCTGGCATGTATTCTTGTCAAATCAATTGAATCAAATTACTTTAAGATATCGAAAAGGATATTTTAAAAAATGCACAAAATCATGTCTTGTTAAATAATAAATCAATGTAATTATTTATTGGGTGCATTATTGTAAAAAGCCATTTCATTTAGCAATTTCAGCTCATTTAGCAAAATTAGCAAAAAAACAGAAAGCAAAATATTTTGCTTTCTGTTCAATCTGTCTAAACTTCTTCCAATTAATTTCAATTATAACTTTTCAGTGGAAAAACCAATGGTTGGAATTCAACTAATTGATGACGTCGAATGCGAGGATGAAGCTTGCCTCAGTTTGAATTGGGATAACGGAACTCCATTTGTCTATGATCCTCAAGGAGTTGAAATTGAAGCTAGATATAGAGATGGAAATTGTTTTATCTTGGAAAATGGAGGCAAACGCATTAAGTCAAATGAGTGCAATCTTAGGGATGGAGAATCTATTTGCGAGTTTGTTTGTTCCGGTAAGTAATGGTTAATTTTGAATTGCAAATTGGGCCACTTCGGGCATATTTCAATCTCAACTCGTTTTATCTCAAGTCTCAACTTGTTTACCTTGTTGAATTCAATCACTCATTACTTGGGACAAGAACTGTTTCGTCATTTTGACCTTTGTTCGTCGCGAAATTCTTCTCGTCTAATTTGGATTTTATTCGTCTTTTTTTCGTCTAATCGGGCAATTTCATTCTCTTTTTTCTCGTCTAATCGGCCAAAAATTTAGATTGTCTTGGATTTCAATCACTTTAAGCGGTTTTTTTTTCAATTTTCCAGGTAAATAATAACTTCGAAGAAAGTTAACGCCAAAGCTTGGGCCAAAGTATTAATATGATTGTCAGGTGCAGTTTTGCACCAACAAAATACAATCCACACTTATAAATTAACTTGTACTTGTACAGTTGCCCAATAGACACAGAAAGAAAAGATCACTATTGTGTTGAAAAAGCTTTTTGGCCATGAGAACAATTTATGTTTCTGCAAATCTGACGCACACCTCAAATGAAAACGTTCCTTAAAAAAGGCATTTTTGAACTCTAGGTTTTTATTTGACACATGTACTACAGACTAATTCTTGCTCATTTGTAGGGACGGGCAGAAGGTGCAAATAATCTTACCCTTTTAGTTACCAAAAGTTGCAAAAAAATGTGCCCAAAAGTGCAAAACAAAGTGTAGAAAAATGTTGAAAGTGCAAATAAATGTCGAAAAAAGAGCAAATAAGTGTCAAAAAAGAGCAAATAAATGTCAAAAAAGTGCAAATAAATGTCAAAAAGAGCAAATAACTTGCTTTTGGACTTAAAACGTCATTCATGGAGTACCCACGGCTCCTAATTGAGCAGGAGAAGTCATTTATTTACAAGTTCTAAAGACATTTGAGACCAGTTTGAGGTGAAGAGACAATGCCGCACAAGTAATAGAGTTCTATTAATAAGGTCACTAGCAAAAAGGATGTAAAGTCACGAAAAATACTCCAAGTCAACAATCTTCTGAATTTTTCATTCCTAAGGTGGTCTCGTGGATGTGTGTACCTAAAATATTGTCAAAATATATTTCGCAATTGTTTTATATGGCTTTACATCACTCCGTTTTTGTCCTTCAAGTTGTTCAAAAATAGACATTGAAAATTGAACAGAAAAATACCCACGTGTGCCTAACAATTATATCAAAGAAAATAGTCATAAATGTGTTTTGAGCATGTTTTTAGTGGCATTACTTCAATATTTGGCCCATGGCCTAATTACGAGAACTCAATTTCAAATGTGGCATTTATTGTCTCATCACATCAAAACTGTTCTCAAATACTTTTGGAACTTAAAAGTAATATCCTCAAGTCAATAAAACAATGTGTACTGCTACATTGATGTATCCTTAGTCTGATGATTTTAAGTTTATAACGGTCCTTTTTAGAATTAGCGATCTTTGTAGGCAGTAAACCTAATTCTGCAATCTATATTGTTTGTAGATCCTTCCATTACCAAAACATGAGTTTCTTTAGATTTGCTATTTGTTGGTTGCATGCAATGAGATTCTTTTGTCTAATCTTCAGTTTAGTAAACAGGATGTTATAGTTAAAGCAAGATGGTGAATAATGTGTGAGGTTTGCGTCTGAAATGCACATATTTCTTCAAGGTGCTAAGAATGGTTGATTGCAAATGCAAGCTTTTTCGACTAGTTCAAAATTTGATCTTGAAACTAAAAATTCTTTCAAAAGCCACTACATTTTCTGAACAATTTGCCAATTTTGGCCAAAAACGTAAATAAAAAGTGCAAATAAAGGTGAAAAGTGCAGAAAAATGGGTTTATGTTACCAAAAATCTTTTCACACTATTTGCCCGTCCCTACTCATTTGGTACTTCCTTCTTTAAATTTCTAGATTTCCCCGTTTTTGCACATACAGACAGATTTTTCCCCGGAACATACATTTCATCTATTTTGTGGGAGCATTTTTTCGTCTGTACGGCACTAAATTTGTCTTCTTTCTTATAAATCAGTTTCATTCGTTTTTTTATTACCGCTACAAAGAATTGGATTCCCCGTAACGATAATTAATAATTAATATAGTTTATGCAATTAACTTTTATACGAAATTTGATCGACCAATAAGTTGCTTTTGGCAGATCTATGCAACCCTTGAATTCCTTGGTCTGGAATAGTTTTTAACAATTTGTCCAATCCTGCCTTAAATGCTGTTAGAGGATCAGCTCCTACATATTCCCGACGAAGGCAAATAGGCAAAAAATTGAACAATGAAGGAACCCGATAAAGAAGAGAGGAGCACTTCATTGTTCGAACTAGCCTAGATTCCCTAGGATTTGGAGGTGCTCTCAGAGTGCACGTAAAACCTCTACGATCGCTACAACTGATTTTAAATCCTGGGTTAGGACAGAGCCCATGAATGCTCTTGAAAACATACAGTAGCCCGGATGTTGGTGTAGTTAATTCAAAATGATTGGAAGTATAGTCTCACTACATAGATTTACGAGTATACACTCAAATGTACTTGCACAAATCTCGATCGCGAGCGTTTTGCAAGTATACACAAAAAGCTATACTTCAAAACAGCCTGAATACCGATGCCTTGAGCGGCGATCGCGATATCCGAGGAATTAGATACCTAATTTGGATATTTCTTTTTGGTGTGACATTTCTGACTTTCTCGTTTTCAAACGTACGACCTGTGATAGCCGTGGATACGGCATCTACCATCAAGACCTCCATCAAGAGCAAGATTTCCTTCAACAGCAAGACCTCCATCAAGACCAAGACCTCCAATACATCTGAGATGAATCCTGCCAGTTTCTTCTTCCATACAATGCTTTCTCTTTACCTAAGCCCGTGGACGCCAAATGGTGGGCCTCAGCCAAACCCAGCAGGGTTTTTAGTGGATTGTAGGCCCATCGGGGTAGTCCAAAACTGTGAGGCATCACGTGATTTAGGTTTTCGTGTTTGGGTTCAACGACTGGATATCGCAAGGAATCGTTAGCGATGGAGTGGAATCAGCCTTCCTCAACTAGCCTCTCCAAAATCCGTTTCAGTATGGAAATCGCCAACAATGCTGATGTCTCCACTTAACTCTCCTTAAGCACAATCCTACTTCCTCACGAAAACCAAGGCCAACATCGGATTCGTTTGCAATAAACGTCTTCGATACTCTCTCTAAGTTTCTCAAGCCCTACCTTTCTGTGCCTCCATTTGACAACGATCTTCGGACGCCCCTGAACCCATTTTGTGTATGAATCCAAGCCCAGAGTGTTGGGGACCTAACCTTTCCGAATGTTATATACGGATAATTGATATTCTCTCCAGACAAGAGCTCAAAAACACGTTAGTGTCGACATGCCTTCAGAATAATGGTGGTCGCACACTTCGTCTATAACCTATCCAAGTTCCATAAGAGATTGGAAATGACGATTTTTAATTGGACCCATCCGCTCTATTACAATAACAAATATTGTTACCATCTCTTCGGCTTTTACATACCATATATAATGCTTGCTCTGCACATTTTCATTGTTTTTACACGTGTGTGGTCACGACGAGAGCTATAACTATTTGTCCAAATAGTGTCCTAGATGAAAGATATATCTTCATTTGAAATCCTGCGCGTAAAAATTGGTTTCCTTGCATTCACTATATCTTTCTTCTTTGCATTAGCTTTTCCATATTCTTATGATTTTTCTCCCTTCCTTTTATAGGAAAATACTCTATTTCACATAATTGAATTGTGGTCAGAGTGCCAGTAGACAAGCAAAGGACCAGAAGTCCACGTAGATAATGATTAATGAACTTTTGTAGTGAAAGTATATCTATTAATATGTTCAAGTTGAATTACACAAAATTTGTCGACGAGACCAATTTCCATTTAATTGGGACTTGGCGGCATTCTGGAGAACCGGTCATGTATAGTCGTATTTTTTTATTGCTTAATTTTGATGAAAGAACCTGAAACTGAAATCTTTCATGAAGTGTTTTTATTTGGCCAAAGACGGATAGTTTTGATCGTGGAATTCAAAAATTCGGCTAGGTATTTTTGATCAGACTTGGAAAAGGTCAGTTCTTCATTTACACCCTCGAATGCGTGAGGACCAAGGTTGTTGAGAAGCAATTCCTTCTACGACGTTTGCACTATGCTTGTTTGCTTCCTTCCTTCCAGAGGAGTTTTGATTGCGTCAACCAACTCCCCTGTGCCAATCTCCGGCAAGTATCGATCCGCACGCGTCTTCTTCTTATGGATGATGAAGATCACAATAAGCGACTCCGAGATCCAGTCGGGTTGATGAAAGTATGTTAAGAGATTGTCTTCAGAATCTTGAAGGAAGTTCTTCGCAAATTTGGGCCCGGACAAGAAGGGGTGGGTGGATCAGCGAGATCATTTGAGCGCCTCGCCGCCTTCACCTTGTTTGTGTACCCTAAGTACTCTGAAAGATTACCCACGTCCGTCTAAGTAGCCCTGTCCTTCTTCAGCGCTCGCTCGTCACTTTCAAGTCTTAAAGGTCACTTGGTCCATCCATGACCGACCCACTCCTTGTCATAACCACCCACCCACCCTTTGAGGTTATCCAGGATCATCCTTGGGTGGTCTTACTTGGCACGGATGAAGGCAGCTGATATCATGAATCGCCTCAAGAGAATCAGTGTTCCTTTCTCTTGTTTGTCAGTAGGTCAAATCTATTCTTTGCCACAGGAATACTCAGCTGATTCACTCGGTTTTCACATGCGCACGAACTTTTCTTGGCCTCACTGTCGACGAGTGTAGTTGCAAAAGGGGAACGAGTGAAGGAAAGTATACGTGTCGTGTGTACTTGCGCCTCGCAACTATACTTGGGTTGACGTTGGATGACAAGTACACTCGCTCGAAGGGCTTTCGTTCTTAAATCGGTATGTTAGCGCGAAACTCGAAGCGAGTATACACAACTATACTTGCAACTATACTTTCGTGTTTGAAATAACTACACTAACATCCGGGCTAGTATCACGTACCTTTCATACCTTCTCTGAGTACTGTACAGCCCTAACTTCTTGAGCCTCTCCCAATACGAGAGCTCTCTCATTCCTGTGATGTTCTTAGTAAAACATCTTTGGACCTGCTTGACCTTTTGCACACCTGCTGAACTCATTGGAGCCCAAATGGGTGAGGCATATTCAAGATGCGGCTGAACAATCGACTTGTACAGAGTTAGCATCGTAATACTAACTCTGGATAGATCCAGCCGCACGTTTGAAATGCCTTCCCCACTTTCAACTGGATATGCTCATCAAACTTTCCATCATCTTGGACGACAACTCCCAAATCTCTCATGGACGATACCTGCTCAATATCACAACCTCCATTGTCTTTGAGCGGAACATCTAACTTTGGCGCCCCATACGTCATCGTGCGGAATTTCATCCCATTCAATGCCATGTTACTCTGACCAACCCAAGAGTAGACTTTCTCCAAGTCCTCAACTAAATATTTTGATTCCTGACCATTCCTTCCACAAACTAATTTTGTGTCATCAGCCTATGAAGAAATACTGGCTTTTGTTCTTATCTTCTTGAGAGGAGCAATAAAGAGAATAAACAAGAGCGGACCTAAGATTGAACCTTGCGGAACACCTGACTTGACATCACACATGCCACTAAAAGATCCTTCAACTTTAACTATTTGCTTCCTTTCGCTTATAATACTATCAATCCAATTCAGGACTTTACCCTGGACCCCAAACTCTTTGAGTTGATCGAGCAAAAGACCATGATCTACCTTATCGAAGGCCTTGGCAAAGTCCAGATAGAAAACATCAACTGACTCGTGACTTTCAAGCCCCTCAATGATCTGCTCGATATGGTCAACCAATTGGGTGACTGTACTAAAATGAGCTCGAAACCCATGCTGTCCAGAAGGAATTAAATCATGGACTTCCAAATAATGTACAAGCTTGGACTTCATAATCTTCTCAAAGACCTTTGCAATACTGGAAGTCAGAGAAATGGGCCTATAATTACTAGGGAGTGACTTATCTCCGCCCTTAAAAATTGGAACGACATGAGCTACTTTTAGAGAAGAGGGAAACTTGCCCTGATCTAAGATGCAACGTATCAAGTAGGAGAAAACTGGGGCAAGAATATGTGAACATTTCATCAGAAACTGAGATGTCACACCATCAGGTCCAGGAGAACACGAGAGCTTTAAGCTCTTGATGGCCTCAAAAGCATCTTGATCTGTGACTACCAGATCCTCCAATTGATTATCCTGACTATCAATGCCAGTCTCATCAACAACACTACTGCAATCATGGCCATCTCTTAATAAATAAAGGATTTTTAAAGCAAGCTACAAGCCATCTGGGAATGCACTTTTACTCGTCCCTTAAGAACACGTTAGCACGCGCAGCCATTCTGGCTTCCTTAAAATTAAACTACTTTTTAGTGATATATCTACTGCATAGAAAACAACATCCGTAAATCGGCAATTTAGCAGCATGAGAGCGTCAAAAAGACCCAAAAAGGGCAAAAGTCTAGTGCAAGAAAGTATACTTCAATGCTTGAATCATGCATCCCCAAACACAGCATTGGACCTAAAGTTTCATCTTTGAACTATTCTAGGGAACTGGACGTACGAGATCAACATGTGTGGCAATGAACCTGTTCCAATGGGGTTTTCCCGAGTGGGAAATCATTACTATCAATTAAAATCAATCTCAAATCAAGAATGGCGCAAGGCCGAATCTAAATGCACTTCCCAACCGGGGGTCTCTTTGTCGATTCTCAAGGACCATGACGACATCCAGATATTAAAAAATCTGACTAAATTTCTTCAAGATGGTAAAAAAAATATTGTAAATCAGGTAGTTTCATAAAAATGAAGCAATGGCCAAAAATATAATGTTTTGATCGAAGGAAGAACCATTTTGTTATTTAGGGAAATGAGAAGGGGGGAAAAAGTGAAAATAAAAAACTAAAAATCAAGGAACGAGAAAGATTTAAACTACGGAAATAATTTGCTTTTTGTGTTGCTTAGTTCAAATTCCCTTTTTTGGAATTTACACCCTAACACAAAAGACGTGCGTAATCTTACTTTTAATCTAAAAATTACGGCAATGCGTCTAAAGTTTAGCACAATCGAACTACCCCTGTGCCCCAGCAAGTTTCTGAAATATTTTTGGATTAATTAAGATGTAATTTATAAACTAATAACTAAGAACTTATTGCTGAAACAGCAATTGTCAATTTGGTGTCCAGTGTTTTCTTCTCACACTGTTCTACCTAGCTTTAAACCGTTGTAAAACATTGTGAATGATGGGAATCAAATTTTACTCGGTCTTAGATAGAGGGTAGTAGTAGTTTTTCAACATCTCCAACTAAAAATTACTGAAATATTATTGTTCGCCTGGATTCAAGAGCTCATAGAATCTCGACAGCTCATTAACATTTTAAAAACTGCAGATGAACGTTGAGCCACTTTCCACTTTAGTCGATTGGATACCAAACATCTTTTTCAAGGAAAGAGAGACTACTTGGGTGGTGGATTGGATGTTAAACCGTTCAAATCTATTCTTACATATTGAAAATAAAATGATGAAAAAGAATCTGGCAATTAAGATTTATAGTACATGTAGACCACCCTTTTTATGGAACAACCACCTCTTGCTTTAACACCAAACAGGAACTCGGAGTCGACATTTTTCCATTTTTTTCAAAAATGCATTCTTTTTTGTAGATAAATTTTCACTGATAAAATTTTTCAATTTTTTTAGATTCTGTGCTTTTCCAAGGTCGCAAACACACTGATGTCCAATGCTATGGTGAAAATTGTCTTGGAACATTAACTTGCCAAAATGAAACAACCTCTAAAGAATTAAAAGAAAAGTCTTTTGCGATATTTGTTCATACACTTATGAGTGATCCGTCAGAAATGTGTGACTTTGGCCTACCACAGATTCAGCAATTCACAAAGATTGAAGTGGACCACTTCCTTTGTGAATTCATTTGCAATATTACAACAACAACAACAACAACAACAACAACAACAACAACAACAACAACAACAACAGCAACGACAACAACAACGGCGACGACGAAAACCACAACAAGAACAACAAGAAGTCCCTCCTCTGAAAAAGCACCTTCGACATCGCCAAGTTCACCTACGTTTTCCCGTTGGATAACAGTGGACCTGCCTGAAGCCAAGGCTTCGATATACAAGGACTGGATTGCAGAGGATCATATTGGCATTGGCTGTCACAAGATTTGCCACAAACCATGCGTGATTGGGATCAACTTTTGCTTTGCTTTGACACAAGGTAAATGCACATTGTTGTTATTTGAAATAATGTGCAAGAGGGTTTCTTCCACTTTTCTGAAGTGGATTTGCCTAGATTTATAAATGACCACTCACGACACTCAAAGTTTTGTATCAGGTTTTTGGTGTTGGTTAAAATTAAAAGTTTTTTTTTAATTAGTTAACGTATTAGGCTTTTTAGGCGTGCGTGCGGCATAGAATAATGCGTACTGCGTTGGTTTGTCTTGCAGATGACTAGGGTTCAATCCTAACTGACTGCTACCCTCCAAACTTAACTCTTTGGAGTCAAAACTTAGTGTTGAACCGTCTTTCAATGCAAACAACAACCAACACTTACTATTGGCAGCCAAAAGTGGCAAGGTACGGGAATATTCCTGCATGGAACACCCTTTATCAGTCTTCCATGTACTGACCCAAGTAAACCCCCAATGACCAAATGCTCTAACTCCCTAACTAACAAACAAGCAAACAAACAAAATAACAAACAAGCAAACAAACAAAATAACAAACAAGCAAACAAACAAAATAACAAACAAACAAGCAAACAAACAAGAAAACAAACAAACAAACAAACAAACAAACAGGGTTTTAAAATCCCCCCAAGAACCGATTCGAAGTCTGAACCAACCATTGAGGAGTCAACTCTTAGTTTTTGATAATTGTTACTTGAAAACTTAACTTTTTTATATTTTCCTCAAGTTTTTGTTTCAATTTTTCTTCCAAAACAATTATTCTAGGTTAGATATTGTCAATTATCTTACAAACCATGATCATAAGTGCAGTGATGTCAGCAAACCTTTCCATAAAACCCTAAATGAGCCGGATACGATTCGATTTGACCAGAATACAATTCGATTTGATCCGGATTCGCAACAATCTGAATCTGATCCGGATTCAAAATGTTGATTCCGGTCCGAACCGATCCAATCCGAAAAGTTGCCGAACCGACCCTGATCCATAACCAAAAAAATATGAGCCCGACCCATCCCTAGTTTTTAGACAAATGAATTTCAATTTAGAACTGACTTGATCAACTTCGCCAAAAGACGAATAAAGCAAAGCGGACATTTTTATTTTATCCCTAAGAAAGTCTATTAATCCAGAGTTATGATAGTTTGAAATCTGAAATCAAAAAATCAATCCGAATTTACAGGTTTCTGAATGATCTGAAAGATCCCAGTGTACCACCCTTGTAGTGATTCAATTACACTCCTTTCAAAAAACTCGGACGAATTGGAAAAGCTAGGATGTTTGGCTCATTAAGTATTTCAATTCAAACATGAATCAAGAAAGATTTTGTAAATACTGTAAAACGCAATTTCTCACTTTTCAAATAACTTTTCCACTTTGATAAATTGTGTATGTTGAATTTTTATCCAGCATTATAGGTCAGTTGTTGTGGTGATCTGGAAGTATAGTTGACTTTCAGTAAAATCATAGGAGGGTAAAAGAAGAAATAACCATCCTGTATAACATGATCTTATTACCTTGGGTGCAGATTTCTGGCAAATAAAACATGCCTTTTTGATTACAAAAATGGCAAATAAAATGGCAAATAAAAAAAGAAATCGCAAATAAAATGGCAAATAGACACGAAAATTTACCAAAATATAGCAAAACTGGCTACTAAATTTGGAAAACGAGCATTATGTTTCACCAACAATGATGTATGTATAATGAACATAATGAACATAATGTATGAACATCTAAAAGAAAATATTTTAATTCGGTTGAATATAAATAAATTGAATTTTGTTGCTATATCCTTTAAGCAAAACATTTTGGGGATTTTTTTCCTATTTTTGAAAAAAACAACAATTTTTGCATTGATTTGCGCGAAACACGACAATATTTGCATTTAATTGCCCCGAAACTGGCAAAATTTGTATTTATTTGCCCAAAAATTGCAAATAAAAGGAAAAAATGCAAAAACTTTAAAAGGTAACAAATAGCAAATAAAGATGTTTTTGGGCATAAAATCTTATTTGCCTGAAATCTGCACCCCTACTTATCCAATATGCTGCGCTGCTGCATTTTTCTGAAAGTGTGAGCATTTAAAAGAATGCAATTCCCTGAGAATTTTTGATAATGAGAAATGAAGATTGTTAAGTGCTTAAAAATAATTACCAACGGGGCTCACTGTTTTTTTCAATTCCACTTTAAAACGTCTTTCCAAGCATATTTTTCTGCTCTTTTAACAATATTTACTTTCTTAATTTTAGATCATCCGAAATTGAACAAGCGCAATTCGAAACAATGTCTTTGTCGGATGGCTCCTATTCGACGATTTCCTGGCTTGATTTGTGGTCCTCAAATGATTGGTTGTATTCGAAAACCTGATCCAGCCAACCCAAGACTCAAACCTCCCAGGGGAATTTGGGTTGATGGATTAAACACAGAATAAGATGAAGTCTCTCGAGATTTGAAATGAAAGTTGTCTATTCGAACTTTGCACCGCATTGTTTTTGATTCACAAGCAGTGTTTACTGAATTATATCAGATAAAAAAGTTATCAGCCAATCTGTTTGTCACTTTTTATTGCTAAAAAATGGATGCCATGTTATGAATGACACCTACCTACGTGTTCATTGGTTAAAAGCGTAATTTGCTACATTTAACGATTTGATTTTTTGTACTATACATTTGGATGTCGAAATGGATTGTATGTTGAATCAATTCTTGTCTTACGATGTATTTTATACTGGGAGATCAAATATCATTTTCAAGTGTATTTTGAAATGTACTAGGCGCATCAGATATTGGTTGAATTACTTGGTCTGTAATTGAACTAATTCTATCTTTAGTTTAACCATTTGTTGATGATCGGACAATCAAACATTAGAGACCAACCTATTGCTTGCTCCGTATTCATGGGAAAAGCGAAGATCCTGATTTGGAATTTGCCTCTAGATTTGCAATGAGCGTCAAACTCCTAACGAGATGATGGTGTGGAACAGGGGTCGGCAACCGGTGGGCTGCGACCAAAATGTGGGCCCAGGTGTGGTCGTTGGTGGGCCCAAGTGCTATGGAGAAAGTTTGAAAAAGTAGGCCCGAGAGCCATCCATAGTACTGTACTCGTGGGCCCAAAGCTAATTTCTTTGATCGCTAATTTGTGGGCCCCTGAACCTACCAATGCCTGTTTGATGGGCTCCTGACAACACAAATCAAATTTCGTGGGCATTGACCCAAAAGTGGTTGCAGGCTCCTGGTGTGGAAGATCTTGTGTGAGGGTTAAGATGAGGATTAAAAAAGTCAGAGTGAACAGCTAGTCTTACTTGAAGGGCGACATTATTTCTTAAGGCTAGCAAGTGCTCCTCAAAGTATGAAGTCCCTGCCAATGCCGTTGGCAAAGACAAAACAGATTGGTTTTGGACCGAAAGCGCTTTCGGCCGAAATTACGACCGAAATTTCGGTTTCGGTTTCGGTTATGAGCCCTTTGCCCTTTACTCCATCGCTGAAACAGATAACACCTTGGGGTGGGGGGGGGATGATTGCAGGGCTGCACATTTTATGTAAATGCATTCGATTTCATTTCTTATTGTTTTGCATTTTTTCATTATTTTTGTTGATTTTGTATTTTTGGCTATCTTTGTCAAAATTTGGTGTATTTCTTCCTCTGTATTTTTTTGAATTACAGACATTTTCTTGCCTTTTGTTTATCTGACTATTTGAGGCACATTACAATATTTTTAAGTCTTTTTTCTTTCTCATGTTGAAAAAGTCTTGAAACACTTGGTTGCTGATATTTTTCAATAAAAAAATCATGACAATTTTTTGTTCTCAAGAACCCGACGCAATTAGCTGATTGGATGAAAGATATATTGTGAGTAAGTAGGAGAAAGATATATTTTGAGTAAGTAGGAGACAGATACTGTATATTGTGAATAAGGAGGAGAAAGATGTTTTGATCATGTCTTACTTTAAAAAGTTAACATCTCTCATTGAAACTTGCACCTGACGTAACGAGTGTTTCTTTAAATTTTGCTGAAGGTTGAATTGATTTTGTTTGGTCTTCATTCCATAATGGAATTCTTTTCAGATAAGGACTTATTTAACAATGGATATATAATTTTGTCCAGTTGTGTCTTAGCTGTTTGCACTTTTTTGCATTTTCTTATTGCAATTATGTTGCATATTTTGATGCATTTTTTGTTTGCAATATTTGGGCAGCCCAGGTGATCAGTGTCAATTTCTTAAATTGATTTCTACAAGCTGATTGCAAATGAAAGCATAACAATCTGAGCTCGTCAAGGCGTAGGTCAGCTTCAGTAGGTCAGTTTTTGTGCACGTTTGGCAGATCCCTTTACGCGCAACAAGTAAAATAGAAATAACGTAAAACCTTTGAGGATTCCTAAACAAAATTTCAGTTCTTTCCTGCTCAATTAACATAAAGAAGTTCAAAAATAGGTGAAAATTTTGAGTCAGGGTGCAATTTCGGGAGCTATATTAGTAAAGTGACCTCCTAGTCTTATGAACTGTGACCTCCCAGTCAGCTGTTCGTTAAAGGACCGTTACGGAGTAGAAATAACCATGCTCAATCAAGTTTCGCTACATTAGCTGCCATTGAAAAACGATTTAGAATAGTTAATTCACGAAAAGTGACCTCTTGCGGGAGAAGGGTTTCAGATACACAACGTCAATTTACAAAGAAAATAGAATCTTGATGCCTATGGGAAATAGATCGACAAGATACTGAGTTGAAAATCTATTGCGCTATGAAAATGTCGGAAAGGCATGACTTCAAAATTTGTGGGAAAATGCGCATGAAACCTATTATCATTTGTAATGTGGGCTCACGTATAGATGAAACGTTGATTTTAAAATTTTCAAGAAAATGTCGTTTCAACTTGGTGATTTTTTATCGAAAATTTTGTAACTCTATTTTGTATAGGTGAACGAGAAAAAACTATTTTGCTCCGAAAGAAAACATTTTTTAGGAATTGGGTGTTATTTGCAATTTCTCCCAAAGCTATCAAGAAAGTGATTTCTTGTCAAGAAAGAAAAATGTTCTAAAATCATTACCCCATCAATTTGAGGACAGCTAAAAGTATTTTTGTACGTTCACGCAATACATTTTAGCGGTTCTTCCGGCCAATTTGTATTGCCTAACCTGAAAAAGTAGTGTCAACAAAGTTCCTTGGTAGGCTCGTATGCAATCATTGCATGATGATTTACTTCCTGTGTCTTCTCTCCATTTGAACGTGGGGTTTCACGGTATTCCTGAATTGGAAGGAGAGCCTTAAGGATCTCTGACGTTTCAAAGATGAAGATTTTTTTTCTTGGTGAGTATGACAAACAACTCTTCAAAGCTCTGACACGGTGGTTCGTATGTTAACGCATGTAAGAAATATCCCCCATGAGTAAGTATACCAAAATCAAGTCCTGGAGTAAACACTCGCCCCAGCTGCTGCGTTTCATACACAACTCAAGACTTGACAATAATGACAAGTTTCTTTGAGCTGCAGAAGTAATTTTCAATTTTCAAATTCTGTTTGAGACCAGTTTTGAGACTTAAATACAATGCCGAACACTTATCACAATTCAGTTAATTAGGTCACGGCCAAAAACTCTATAATGTTACTTAAAACATGTTTTAAAACACATATTTGAAAATTTATCTTCACTTAAGTCTCAGATGTAGGAAGAATAGTGTTGTCCGAAATAATTTCGGGGATCTATTTCACAGATCTAGTTTTAACGGCCTTTTGGTTCGTCATTCTCGAAGATGAAGAACAGGTGGGTCGTTCATTTTAATTACATGCAATTACATTTCCAAGTAATTGCAATTGCAATGAATTACATTTGAGATCAAAGTAATTGTCATTGTAATTCATTACTCTTGAACCAATTTTGATGACATTTTTCAATTACAAATTACAATTTCATTATCGCCTATGGAAGAGATTCTGGGATTAAACATTTCGCAGATTTTCCCCATCTTTCCTATATTTCTACGGCAAATTTATTGATTTTCTCAAGGTCGAAAAATTTTAGTACTCTTTACACATTTTGCACATAATAAGATATGTTCAGTTGGGTCTGAAAAAATGTAATTGAAAGTAATTGTGATTAATTACATTTGAAAATAAAGCAATTGTTATTGTTTTTAATAACATTGTTTTCTTATTTTGTAAACAAAATTTGCCATCGCGACAATTATGATGAGCATAATAATATTTAAGGTATATAAAGTTTCTGATACTGTCTTTTTCAAGAGCATTCATAGGCTCTGTTCTAATATAGGCTTTAAGGTCTATTCAAGTGATCAAGGCCTTACTTGCCATCTGAAACACCTTTCAATCTCCAGAAATCAAGGCTTGTAACATTAATTTTGAAGCTGACTGACCTTCTTACAGCTTTTAAGGCGGGTTTAGATTATTTTTTGAATTATTTTCCTGATCAACCCTTTGTTCAATGGTGGTCTAAATCTGCCAATTCCTGGTAGACCAAATTTGAAATGAATGTTTAACTTCAAAATATCCATAATCTATGGCATTAAGGGTGGTCTTTGGTGGGCCCAGAAGCTACGGAAAAGTCCAAAATTGTTGGGCTGCAAACCATCCATAGTATTGTTCTCGTGGGGCCAAAGCACTTTGATCGTTAATTTGTTGGCCCCTGAACCTACCAACGTCTCTTTGGTGGGCCCCTGACAACAAATCAAACTTGGTGGGCTTTGAGGTCTCTGTTTGCTCTTGCATTTCAAGCATTAAAAAATTTGCAAATAATGTCGAAAAAGAAGAAAAGTGAAATGAATAAAAAGTCTCTAAAATTACCGTCTGGTTATAATGCTTGGAGATGAACAAAAGACGTGTCAGTGATGGATGGTTCAAACTGACATCCTCCAGGTCTCAATTGTACATTAATCATCCTTAGTTCATATCCTTAATTATACATTAGTGCTTTTTCATCACTTTTTATTGCTTACGTTTACGATTAAACCATTTATGTTCGATGTCGGTTCTCAAACCAGAATTGAGTGGAGAACAAGGAAAAACCGCGAAGCGATTAAGCGGAAAAGCCACGAAGAAAGAAGAAATTAGCTCCTATGTTAGCTTTGTTTATTCAATTCGCCCCAAAAATACGATCATTTTGATACTGCTGAACAACAAACGAAGTTACAATAATGTGCCCCCTTTAAGAACAAAGTAAAAGTGAGTATAAACGTACAGTAGTCGTTAGTCTTTGTCTAAAAGATTGCTCATTTTGTCATGAGCTACATTCATCCTCTTTCACAATCCTGATACAAGTTTGATTTTTAATGATTCAGACGAAGAAAAAGCAATAAATTTTCCGAATTGATCCCGTCAATTTCTTAATTTAAGCTTTAGGACATGATTCATGAAGAGTCAAAATCAATTTCCTACTAGTTAGTAAACCACTAGGGTTTCTTTTCAAGTTTTGAAATCTCAGAATTTTCTACTGGACATAATAAAGTGACTTGTACCTAGTGAGTGACACAATTGTTTGGGCTGATTAGTGATTTTTTTTTGTCTCGACTTTGTGATTTAATACCCAGGTTCATTTGACACTCTTATGACGAAATTTAACCTTTCTTATTATTACTTGGGATTCCATTTAAAGTGTAGCTATTCTTCGGCAGATTTATGACTAAAATAAATGTTTTCCCAATTTTAATCGAAGAAGAGTAAATAAATGTGTATATTTGTGTCAAAAGTATCTTTGTTCAATTAATATTCGGGGTTGGGAGTGATCTTAAACCAAAAATTGTCCCATAGGAACCTAAGAATTACCAATCGGAACACTAGTAACACATTCTTTCAAATAACACATATCTTCAAGCTTTCGTTTGTTCAAAAAAGAATTGGACAGATCATTTCAAACCCTCTGTTCCACCCAGACTTGAACAAGCAAACGTTAAGGGCCGTGCTTCTCTTTAAGTCTGTTATATCTTATTTCCTTTCTTGCGCTTTTACTAATAAAATTCATTTATCTATTTATTTGCTTTATTCTTTTTAACTTCATTGTCATTGTAATACTTTTATTTACTTACCCACACACTCCTTCATCTAACATTTTGGTGCTTGAGTACTTCATTCAAATACAAAGTATGCCAAGGTCCCATAAGCCAACAGGAAGTCATTCCCAACATTTTTTGGAACAATAGACCCAACCTGTCCCGGCACCCGATGGTGTTCCCTCAACCCTTTGGAGTCAGAATTACACCCTTCTTTCGAGATCTGCCCATAGGCTTCTGAGAAATTCTGGGTGGCACACAATAATATCAATGGAAAAGTGATTTTACCCTGTGACCTGTTTTCCTCGTGACCGTTTTACTGTGACCTATTTACTTGTGGCCGTTTTGTCTGTGACCGTTTTGCCAACAATCGATTTACGGGAGATGAAGTTTTGTGTCTAAAAGAGTTTTTTTTCTAATTTGAGTAACTTTTTCATTTGCTTCACTATTTTTGTTTCGTTCGCCAAATTTAGAATTCCAATTTGTTATTCGTAATCAGATATACTTGTGAGACCTAATTTGCAACCATAACTGTGCGATATCAAACGAAGATTCGACCTATACTGAGAAAAAACTGTCGACATATCCCAATATGTTTCAATTTACTTGCCATTTTTACATACATGTGGTAACATTTTCAAAATGTGATTAATGAGTTAAAAAAATATATATAGTTCCAAGTAATTGCGTTTGCAATGGCTTTTTATTTCTTACTTTATCAGCTTTTAAGGCTTCAACTTTGCTTTGCTAAAAATCTGCATTACTAACGATCCAAGATCACCATCTCGAATTTAAAGCGATTACCAGGAATAAAAAATGCTAGTGTTCAAGCCACTCAAATAAATGGCTTGGTCAACAGTGTTCCTATTGGTCTTATTAACATTCCCTGAGCACGAATTTGAAAGAGGATGAAAGAACATCAAGTTCTTTGTCCTTTTAATTACCAACCGCTACCTTCTGCCATTTGAACAACTTTTTTGCCTTTATTCTTAAGAACTTTTGGTCAAGTCTTGTAAGTTTGATTTGGTTTGAGGTTCATGTTTGATGTTTGCAGGTTTGGTTTGCGTCGCTTGGTTTGGAACCTTGGTCCAAGGAGGCTACAAATGCCTTGATGGAACTAGCGTTCCACTGGTTTTTCGCAAAGTGGGCAATCAATTTGTTTGGGTTACCAACTCGAAAAATTGGATTTCAAAAGTCCAAGGAGAGAGTCTTTGTAAATTTGCTGGAGGTCATCAATTAATGAACTTGCAAAACTTCCAACAGGAAAACTTCATTGAATTATCAAACTTGATGTTCCAAAAAGGAGGTAAGTTTTGTATTTTCTCAACCTTGGCAGAATAAATTGTACTCTTTTATCTTCATTTACAATTTCAAGCAAATATCAACGAATAGGAAATTTTAGTGGAAACGATATGCATCAAAACACATCCAAGCAAGAAATTTGCATCAATACCACAAAAAATAATTCATTGTGCTTGCAATTACTTTAACCCTCTCGTTCCTAGTGGTCGAGATCTCAACCACTTAATCAAACTTTTGTATGACACTCTTTCATACATTTCTTTAAAACTTATTCTTTTCTAAGTTAATTAAAAATAAGAACGAGAGTCCCACTGACATTTTGGAACCCCTAATCGTTCCTAAAGAACATTTAGGAGCAAGTTGGAGGTACGTCAAATGTCAGGCTTACGGCGCTGACCAACTGTTGTATTAGAAGCTTTTTGTTTGTTTCAAAATATAGAA